>VDFB02297296.1:0-50250 GCA_007258455.2 Sequoia sempervirens | reverse complement strand
GTCTCTACCTCTAGGTTCTGCATATCATGAACACCCTTCTTAAAGGTTTGAATCATTTGTAGGTGGGAGGAGTTTCTGGCCCTGGCTCTAGGGAAACAATGCCTGGGACCTCCTGTTTCTCTCTTTCTGCTGATTCTCATCTCAGATCAACCACCAAAGACCCCCTATTTTGGTCCACTCTCATGGCATTGATTATGATGGCGTTGTGTCTGGCCATTCGATTGTTCTGCTCGGCAATAATTTTAACAATATTTTTCATTTTCTCTAACTCAATTTCAACCCTTCTGTCCTTGCCAGCATGGGACTGGGTTTCTCTGCTGACACCGTGATCTCTTCGTTCCACCTCTTTCTTGTCAAGCTCCACAACCTTGGCTCCCAAATCTTGTAGTTTACTTTGAAGGGCCCAATTTTTTATCTTTAGCTCATTGATTTCATGAAAGGTCCATTTCAAAAAATTTAAATAGTTATTAGCATTATTTTTAGCTAAATCCAAAACATCCATAAAGGGATCCCTATCATTGTTGAAAAGAGTATTAGCAGGGTCGGGGGTAACAGGGGAGCTAGTTCTAGCATTTCTATCCAACGACAGGTCAGCAAAGGATGCAGTGTTGTTAGCTCAAGACTCCTTAGAGTCAGGAGAGTCCTCAGAGTAGGAGACAAGGTTTTTAGCCGGAGGGTACATATCAACACTTCTAGTTTTAAGGGTAGAACTTCCCGGCTTAGGAACAACACAAGCTTTCACAGAAAGGGGGTTAGGGTTTCTCTTACCAATTTGGACAGTGGGAGGGCTAAGGTTCATTCTAGCTTAGCTCTAGTAAAATTAAGCAAAACCCCGAGCAAATTAGGTCTAGATTATCCCTCCCCATAACTAAGGGATGCTTCCTACCAAGGTGGATGGGAATCTGTCGGTAATGCTCCAATAACAATCTAACTGCCTTTATGCAAAACATGGAATCTTCTTGGTATTTCTTTGTATTAAATCCAAACTTTTGTGGAAAGAAACAGAGAATATAGTAGGGAAAAGAAACCCTGACCTTATAGCGGAAATGGTTGAGTAGGGCAAAGTGATAACCGTAGAACCTGGTGAAGCGACCATGTAATGTTATGTACTCCATGATAACACGAAGAACCTTTCTCCAAAGAGCTTTTATGGTGTCGCCTTCGAAGTAGTTGTTAGAAATTTTCACCAGTTTCAGTCTTTCCTTCTCTTTTTTTTAGAAAACTGATGACGACTTCATCAGAAAAAAACCTATCCCAGAAATTTGTTTTCCCGTCAGTGGACATACCCGTCGCATCAGCTATAAGCTTTTCGTTGAGCTCAAATTTCCTACCAAAAAGGGTAAGATCCCCATTATTCCAGTTCTTCTCAAAAATCTCAGTAGCCTCCTGATTAGAACCATGGAGCTTTTCCAGCAAAGGAAGTAAGTCCCCATTTTTAACTTTATTCCAAGGCTTAGCATTTCTTGTGTGCATCTCAAAGCTATCCGACTCAACTCTTTTCCTATCTCCACCCATCTTGGCAAGCACAGTGGGGCAAACAGAGAGGAAATCTTTACTAGAAATGGTCTTGCCAAATCTAAGAACCCACAAAGTGTGCCAGGCCTACCTTGCGGACTAAGCAATTAAGCTCGGTCCAATTGTTTATTCATCCCAAGTACTACAATTAACCTTAGGTCACAACGAGACATCATAGGGTTAAATGCGACTGGCATCTAAAATGTCAAAGAACAAGTATAGTTTATTTAGGTATTAAAACTCTTGGTGGGATATAGTAAATTAAATTTTAATATTCTTAAGCTCAATGAAGAAAAGTATGAATACTAAATGCTACTTGAATTAGGGGCCACATGGATTTTGTTGATATTTAAATTAATTAACCAAAATAATCAAGGCCTCCTAATCTATCTTGAGAGATCTGAGCTTGTTATTTTGGTTAAGAGGGTGTTCTTCTTTGGGATATAATCCAAAGAAATCTTTTGGCCCAATGTCAAATGGCTATGAAATTTTGCTAGATGTAAATAATGGGTAAGGAATCTTTCCTTGATGGAAAGAATGAGAGCCCTTAATTGCTAATGCTGCAATTTTCTCCTGGCTTCTTTTCATTATTATAAAATGTGGCCACTTTGGATAATATACAAAAAAAGGTTTTAAAGGTCCCTTCTAGATGTGTTCTTTGTGGAACTAGTGAGGAGAGGGTGTCTCATCTTTTCTTTCAACGTTCCTTTTCAGTTGGGATGTGGAGACAATGCTGGTCTATTTGGAATCACCATTTTTTCATGCTTCTTCTTTATCTAAATTTTAGGTTACTCAGGGACACCCTTATACTTTTGCCTCTATTTTGTTGATTGCATGGGATATAGGTCTTATTTTCATCTTGTAACAAATTTGGTTGAAGAGACATCATCGTATCTTTCGTGGTTACTAAATTCTTGTTGGGTATATTGAAAAAGGTTTTAACTTCTCTAAAAGAAATATTATAGGCTAAGTTACCTTTGGATGGTGTTCTTTCTTTCTTTGATAATCCATTTTTTCAAAAGTCCGCTTTGGAGTAGGTGACTTTCTCCTCTAGCCCTAAGTTCAAGCTTCACTCTTTGAATAAGGTAAACAGAGTTGGAAAATGGTTCCTTCCCCATTTAGGATTTTATAAATTTAATACTCATGGTTTTTGTCGAGGTAATCCAAGGGTAGTAGGTAATGGTGGAATTGGAAGAGACAATATTGAATTAGTTCACTTCTTTTTTATCTACTATGTGGATTGCTACAAATAATCACATGGAGGCTTAAGTTGTCTTACTAGCTTTGGAGAAAGCTTGTGAGTTGGGTTGGAAAAATGCTATTTGTGAGATGGACTCAATGGTGTTGGTTTCCCTTTTGAATAAGAAGAAAACTTCTCAATCTTCTTCGAGGTTGTCTCGTTATGTGGCTCAAATTCTTTGCATGGCATAAAATTTTATTTCATCTCTTTCATCCATATTCCTCATTTGTGGAATGTTGTGGATTATTTGGCTAAATATTCTTCTGATATTGATCATAGATGAAATATTGTGGATTGGGGATCTCTTTCTTCAATCAAAAGCTCAAAACTTATTACACTCCTTCATCATTATTTGGGTTGATATTTTTCTTTCTAGTCCTTGTTGGCCTTTTTTTTTAATTTTCTTGTGAGGCTCACAAGAGGTGGTTGTCAAATAAACCTCCTTGGATTTTTGGTCTTTGGCCTTTAATGGTATTCATTGCTATTCGAAAATCTTTAAGTAACTCTTTCAGTTAATCAATTAATATATTCTCTTTTTTCTCAAAAAAATGAAAAAATAATTATTGTTCATGTTCTCATTTTAGTTTTAAATATTGGAGGAGGAAATTTCTTCTTGTTCGAGTCAACATGTGAAGTGGTCACATGTTTTATTTTAGTAACAAGTGTTGTATGATTTTATGCTTCTTTAAATGACACGACTTTCAAAACATGGGTATAAACCTTGAAACAATATAGAGATTATGCACAAATCTAAAAATATGAGATAATGGATGTGAAAATCGTAATACTTGCTTGGTAAGACAAATGTATTTGGATTTACATATTTTTATAATTTGAAATGCTTGGCATGTGGACTCTAAAGAGAAAATAATATCTATCCAAGAGGATGAGAACTACATGGAAAGGATATTTTATATAGGTCTTCTTTACGTTTATTAAGTATAGTACCATGTGTGATGAACCACTTGTTCAAACTCACAAATATAATCAATGCATATGTAAGATAAAGCTTGGGATGTGGATGACATGCCTTAAGTTGGATCGCATGTGATGTACTGAGTTATACATTTTGCGGGCAACCCCTCCCCTTTTCATGGCATGGCTTATTAGAAACATATGACTTGGCATAAGGCTTTCTGAATAAGATCTCATGCCTTCTTCTACGTTAAAGCAATTGCTCATAGTAATGGTGTTAGCAACTTCTTTAGAGTGGGGACATACATTGACACTCATGTTTCAATATGCGATTTTCTTTCTTCTTGTGGTCCATCCCTTTATTGGTGGTGTCATTGAGCTTGATTTCCTCCAAGAGTGTGACATTTCTTTGAATTGTCCTCTCTTGGAGACATTAGGCACAATGTTCCCTAAGTTAAGACCTTGCATGAACTAAGCAAGACTCCTTTGAACATTCCTTACACTATTTTGCATTTACAAGTTCGGTTATATGGCCACATTGCATAACACACTTTGCTTTCTTATGGAGCCATCTTATTTTTTCTTGAGTTTCAAGCATACAAAGCTTTGCTTGACTCATTAAGCTCAAATTTCATTGTTCTGTGGCAACTTAAAAAAGTTATCAGGAGGTATAGCTTTCGTCTGGTTGAACGTGAAGTTGAGCTTAGGTGTGACTTTCCCATAGCCACTTGCTTTCTTGTGTGAGCACATACCAGCTGTATGCATATGTATCTCACCTTTTTGGATACTCACCCAATAGATAGCTTGAAGTTTCATTGTCTCAAAGTGAGCGTGTAGTTTTCTAGAAAAATAGCCTAGATCTAATCCATAACATGCAACAAAGATGGTCGAAGCTTGATCCACGCTTTTTATTTTGTCTTTTTCTTTTCTCTTTGGCTTTGGTAGTGTATTCTTGTGCCTTGTTGTTTCTCTTTTACATGTGTGTTCTTTTGTGCCTATGTTGGTTGTCGCAGGATCTTGATTGTGGAGGCTTGATCACTGGCATCCTATCTTATTAGCACTGGTACACTTGGACCCCTCTTGATGTGAGTTCCTCTAATTTAGTGGGAGCTTGAAGCAAGTTCCTCTCACTAAAGTGGGGGCTAAATCTGGGAACGAAAAATGTATCCCTCTACATTTTCGTGCTTGTTTAGGCCATCCTTGTTAAATTGTGCCTAATGTAACCTTGATCTAAGTTTTGTAATGTGTTTTAGATATTCACATTGAATTTGGGGCCCTTTTAAGCTAAACAGACCTAACTTTTCCTTAACTTAATGTTGTAATGTGTATTTATTTACACCTTCACATTGAGTTTTGGGACCTCTTGCATTCATTACCTTCACACCTAACACCCTATATTATGCATCGCGAGGCTTATTTCAATCACAATCCCGACATAGACATCAAATATACTTAATTTTCCAATTCCTTGACATTTACTCCACTTGAGAAAGCTTGGTGGGACCCATATGCCACCTTGGGCATATGAGTCCCATCCAGATGGGACCTATATGCCACAAGTGGCGTATGCTTCCCATATAGATGGGACCTATACACCACAAGTGTCATATTAGTCCTATTTGGCCCATTTTTTAGGGATTTGAGCAAGAAATCAGGTTTTCAAGTTCAAATTTCATGAATGTTGGCTTTTGTGATCTAATAAATGGTAAGCTAGAGATGGATTGCATATATAAATAAGGTTTCAAATCGTTATTTATCTAAGCCTTCATGATATCAACCTAAGCAATCAAGAGTTAAGCATTCCAATACTTCACAAGAGTGTCAAGAGAGCATTCAAGAGCATTTCTAAGGAACTCAAGGGTAGATTCCTCGAACAATTATTGCAAAATTTCAAGATCCATCATCATTTCAAGATCATAATACATCAAACATGTTGTTGAGCTAGTGTTGTGATGTACCATTGAAGATCCATTTTCAAGCGTTGTTTCATGTCCAATTCAAGATCAAGATCTACATTCTACATTGCCACTTCATGTTAGATTGTTGATTTACAGCTTAAGACATCATTCAAGGTATCATTATTCATGTTTCACATTTCAAGTTTCATGTTCATATTTTATTTTTTCATTACAAGGTTTAATTACCTAAATGGGGTTTGACCAAGGCAAAACCCTATTCCCTAACAATCAATAAGTTTTTGTCTCTTTACATGAGTGATTGCAGATCTAGGTGTCTTGGAGATTGAAGGATCTTTAAGGATTAAGTTGCAAGGTTGAGAGAAAATTTCAAGTTGTTACAAGGTTGATATCTTCACGAAAAGTCATCTACAGGTTGCAAATTAGGGTTTCAGACCCATGAACAAATTTTGGAAGGAAGAGCAGAGATAGGAGAGTAGATTCAGGTCTTAACCCTCTGAAAAAGAAAAGTGGCACTGATACACCGCTTTTGGAGTATGAGTCCCAGTACATCACATTTTTCTAGATTTCAATGCATTCAGATCAACCACTATGAGATTGCAGTTTTGACATAGAAACCCTAGTTTGGGACTAAACACTCAGACTGGCGTATGAGTCCCGTTAGGCACCAAACAATGAGTTTTCAAGGTTTTGGATCTTGTTTTGACCCCATCATTCTTCCAGGCACACCTTTGTACTTTCTCAATATTTTATTTTGCATTTCAGTTTCATTCCATAGGTCATTTAGTTAGGTTTTGAATGGTACTTTGCGTGTTACATTCATTTCTTGTCTTTCCAAGCCCTAGCTTGGCGGTGGACCCCTCTTTAGTCTCTAATGACACCCTAGCACAACTTATTGCAAGATCTATTTCCAACTTTCCACATTTGGATTGAGATCTCTAAGGTTTCCTTGAGTGTAATAATAGTGAAATAGGAACCATATCCCTTGTGCTCCATCTCCTCAAAGGTGGGGCACCCTATTTCGGTTGTTACACCCATTAAATTTTCTTGTGTTCTTGGAGCATGATGAGGAATCGTTGAAGGTATTTGTTGAGGTTGTTCTTCAAGAAGGATTTGAAAATGCGGTGAACTAGGATTTTAGGGAGGATTTGGGGGTGCATTAATAATTCCTAAAAGTTAAATAAATCTAAATAGAGAACATACTCAATCTACCTATTTAATACCAAACTCACACAAAAAATAACAATAACTTACTCCTTTGACCTCCCTGACATTGTGGAAGCATTTTGATGAAGATTTGGTAAAAAATGGAGCAGCTTTTTGCTTCCTAGAATATGAGTATGACTTGGAGTGTTTGGAGGAAGTGGACAAACTTTCTAATAGCATAAAACTAAAATGAAATGAAGTTTTTTCTTTTCTTAAATAAGCAATAACATGAGTGCGTTATAACACGCTCACGTTATTGCTCATTAAAGCAATAACTTGAGCGCGTTATAATGTGCTCACGTTATTACTCATTGAAGCAATAATGTGAGCACGCTACAATCAACTCACATTATTGCTCATTAAAGCCATAACGAGAGCATGCTATAATGTGCTCGCATTTTGGCTTTTTTTTTTTAATTTTGAAAGTGGGGTGGCAACCTTTTGGCCCCCCATCCTTCAGCACCCGCCCAAAGAACATTGCTAGAAAAAGTTTGATAAGTGTGCCATTGACATCATAGAGAAAGCTTTACAATGTTTGTAAAACTTAGAAAAAAAAAAAACAATACTTCATTCTATCGACACAAAAAAATGTTGTGTGCCATGATTTTCTAATAATTACTAAGTATTTGGTCAAAGATGGATGGAGGTTGGTAATATATGATCCTCTCTAAAACTTATACCAAACCATCACTCCTTTCCCTCATCAACTAGTTCATTTCTTTATTACTCACTTCATTCCACTCTATCCCAAATTTGTTGTCATAGGATTTGGTTACAAACAACAAAACTACTATACCTTCGAAATAATTTATTTTTATGATTTCCCTTCTAGTATTCCATCAAACTCCTTAAAAGAAAAGTTTATTTTATCCAAATTGTAAAACAATTTTCTAACCTTCTATTTATAAATTAAAAACATATATAATTTGAAACAAAAAATCTTTATAATTAAATGTAGGCAACATGGACAAACTATATCTAAGGATTTGATCTGCATAACGCCTCCTAGCATAATGACTCAAAATAAAAGGCCTTTACATTTTTGACATATTTTTTTAAAATAATGATCTAAGGCCGGGTGAGAATTTAATGGTATAATCAGCTTAGATGGTTCTTCCTCCCATCAATAAAATATGCATATTACACTTTACATAAAACCCAATTTTTAGTGTGTATTATGAATATCATGGGGAGGAAATTTGTTCAGTGATCCCAACAAATGGGCATAGTTAAAACTAACTAAGTCAGACAATGCCATCCCTCTAATCCAAGGTCTCTTTGCATTTGGAAAGAGGTAACTCAAAAGACGCCATTGAGATGATTTGACGGAAAACTAGGGTGAAACAGTTAAAACCACTTCTTCTTGACTCTGAAGCTTGAAATAGCCAACGTGGAATTCATTGGAGTGACACTTGTTGTAATGCTAGAGTGTGGACAACTAGACAATCGTACAAACACGGTTTATTCTTTGCTCTCGTTTTCCCCGCATGAGTTGTCTTTTCGAGCCAGTAGGGGCTCGCAAAAAAGAAACAAAAATGTTATCGACCGTTGAACATTACATAAAGAGATAAGGTTTAGCATGAAGAACATGGGAGGAAAGAGATGAGGTTCTTCACTTGTTGAAATGACAAACTTTATAAAAAATCTATTTGTTGCTCTCAAAACTTGATGACACTTGTTATAAGTGTTGAAGCGTGGACCACTAGATAGTGGTACAAACCCATTTTATTTGTTGTTCGCCATACTTGTATTACAACACTACAAAACAAGTACAGACCACTAATCAACACTTCTATTACAATACTACAAGCACTGACTGCTACTAAGGACACTTGCACATTTGTTGTAACATTGAAGAGTGGACCACTAGACTATCGTACAAACCCATTTTATTCGTTGCTCTCATTTATCTCACAGGCATTGTCTTTTGGAATGTCAGTAGGCGCATGCGTGAAAAACATCGTTCTCGCTTCCCGCCTGTTGTAGAAATTCACGATAAAAACGTGGAGAAGCAGGTAGGAGGAAAGAGATAAGGTTTCACGTGAACAGCGTACGATTTGATAGTGCTGAATCAGCTAATGAAGACATGTTTCATGTTTGTGGCTTGTAATTGAAGAGAAATGTTTATGCTAGTTGCCCATAAATAGGGGATAGGGGATTGGAAGGAGTGGAAGGCAACGTTGAGCATTGTTAGCTATTTATTTGCATTGAGGAAGAAATCTGTGGAGGAAGGGTTCTAGGCGTGGAAGCTGATATTATGGCGGGCACAACGCTGAAAGTGGCGGCCATTTGCATTCTCCAACACCAAACAATCCACCCCATAATGCCGGTGTTTCTATGATATTGGCTCTAGTAATGTATTCTAGCTAGATTTATGATACTTAATGAAATCTAATTCCCTTTCGCAGCCATTGAAATTAAGCATATCCATTCCAGGCATGTGAGATTTGAATTATGGATATAAGTCAGCCTTTTCCTCAACATAGATTACATTAAGCCATGGGTATTGTGGGGGCAGCAAAACCTTCAGGAGAAAATCCATAAATTGTCTGTTTGTCTTCTATTGAAGTCTATACATTCAGTATCCGGTCATTATTTTTTTAATCTCATATCCCGTCGTACAATCTTTATTGAAAAGGATCTTACATATGAATGATTTTTTAAATCTGTTGTCTTGTTTACCGAGCAGGTATACTGAAGAATGCAGTGGATTGGGCAAGTCTGCAACCACCCAATATACTTGCAAGAAAAGCTGCTGCAGTAATGACTGCTTCTGGCGACCTTGGTGGTGCAAGGGCCCAATATCACCTGAGACAAATGGGGGTCAACCTCGATTTGTTCTTTGTTAACAAACCAGAAGTGTTTGTTAACTCCTATACGACCCCCCCGAAGTTTAATGAGAATGGAAATTTGATTGATGAAGATGTGAAGGCCAGTGTGAAGCAGCTTCTCTTGGGTCTGCAGTTACTGGCCACTCAGCTTCTCACCCGCCCCTGACCATATGGACATACACAGAATTTTAATAAACATTTCAGATAATGAAATGCTGTGGACGATTCGTTAGATTTTATGGAGGGGTGGAGTGTTAGAGATTATCTAGTACAATGTTTTTAATATGGTTCGATACTTAACATTTCAGATGATGAAATGCTATGGAGAGTTAGAGATCAGTACTCTTGTGTTTGGTTCAATGATCTTGGTTTGTGTGTTTCGAATATGATGAAATAGTTTGGTTTTATTTTCATTGGATATGAAGTTTGGCTTTCTAATAATTCGGATTGGTTTTGTTTGCTTTCTAAGGTTTCGAGGCCATCAGTCGCCCCTTTCTGCTATATAAGATTAATAAGTGTTTCTAATGGTACAATACTGACCACTGCTCTAATGCTACAGTACTGACCACTGCTCATTTTCCTCGCATCACTTGTCTTTTCGAGTCAGTAGGCGCATGTGGAAAAAACATCAAAAATGCTATTGGCCGCCGAACATTACATAAATATCGTTGAATGTTTTGCACAAATTCACGTAGGAAGAAAGAGATAAGGTTTCATGTAAACAGCGTAGGAGGAAAGAGATGAGGTTTTATGTGCTGATTCATCCCATGTATAAGAAGGGGATATATCTTCTATCAGCTTTGGTCCTTTAGTCCAATTAACCTTAGGTCAGGATCTAGGGTTAAATGCGACCCACATCTAAAATGTCAAAGAACAAGTATAGTTTACTAAATTTATATTTTAATATTCTTAAGATCAATCGAGAAAATGTTGGTTGGTAACATTGGAATGCTTTTTGAATTGGACACATTGATTTCTGTTGATATTGAGAATAACTATTTATTGTACATGTACTCATTCTAGTTTAATATATCGGAGGAGGAAATTCTCTCTTGTTTAAGTTAACCCATGAATAGGTCACATTTAATATCACGCATTTCATCATTTTACGTTTCCTTAAGTGTTCTTAAACATGGGTAGCAAACCTAAAACATCGAGAGACTGTGCATACATCTAAAAATTGAGACAATGACTCTCAAACTCCTAATGCTTGCTTGGCAAGACAAATGTATTTAGATTTATACATTTTTACAATTTTACAACTATATTTGGCATTTGGTCTCTAAGGAGAAAAGTTAATATATTCAACAATATGCAAGATGCACAACAAGCATGTATTTTACATTGACATGCTTTCTGGTTAATCAAGTATAGTACCAAGTACAAGCATATGTTAACTAAAACTATCGTTCATAGACCATTTCAAATTTATATATTGTCGTTTGTTGTGTTATTCAACGAGTGACACAAAGGCCAGGTTCATTAGGTGAAAGTGGACACCATTGACAAGTTGAAGAATTCACTTCGTTCATCATAGCAAGAGAGGAAGGGATGTTGTGCTTAAGAAAGTATTTGTGAATTAAAAAACCTTTCTACAATGTCAAATATGTATATGAGATGACATAGGATTAATGAGGTGCATATATTGTGTTTGGCTCTAAAACTCTACTTATAAAGATTACTTATGGATGTTTGAAAATATGTCAATCAATATATATTTTTTTATTTCTTCTGCTTGTTTCTTAGTTTTAGCTATCATTTTTTTTGTAGTGTGTCCACTTATATCTTCTATTCAAATCCATCATGTAAATAGTGTGGCTCTAGCCTTAGTTACACATGAGTTGCATACGACTCATTTTTATTAAGTCATACACACACACACACAAAGTAAATAAATAAAGTAATATCTGATTTACCACATTTCAAATTAATTTCTTAAATTAGGTTAATAATGTACATCAACCCATACAATCCTTACCCAAGTTATTTTCAATGATCTTGGTTACTTTCAATAGAATGAAATAGTTTGGTTTTCTTATATGGATGTTTATATTCATTATCTCTAGTAGGGGGATATATCTTATACGAAGTTTGGTTATTTAATCATTATGTTGTTTAATATTGAGATTGGTTTTGTTTGTTTTTAAAGATTTCATATGTGGCCCATTTCAGGTATATCAGATCTATTATATTAATAGGCGTGACTTAAAAAATATTGTGTAATCAAAACATTTATATGTAATCTATTGATTAAAATATTGATCTAAAATTTTGTAAACACTAACACATCCATTTTTTAAATTACTAATTATTTTTACTATAAGCTATAATGTTATGAAATTTCTACATTTTGTAATGTTAGAATGTTGTTTCCCTTACTAGTATTATCATTGATTGAAAATTTCTAGCAATAGTTAACTGTGACAATATTTTAAGCAAGAAAATTTCATCAACAACAAAAAACCTGACTATAAACAAATCTTCAATTCCTCTACATCTTGAGCTTGCATCAATTGATTCAAATCAATGCAACTAAATATGAGACTTAAAAGACTAGGATATTCATGTTCTCCATCATAAAATATGATGGCATGAAAGCGATCTAGGGTCCATTTCCCTATCGTAACGAGATGAAATGTGTTTATTCCAATTTTTTTTTATAAAGGGTAAAACGGGTTTTACAGGCACCCGAAACCACAAAGTTTACAATAGAAAGGAAAGGACAAAAAATTCCAACAGAAGCAAACGACTGCACAAAAGGAATAATACAGAAGAAACAGCAGACGTCTGCCAAAGACCAGGAAGGTCAGACAAAAAATCCAACAAAAAAGCCAACAAAATCACCGACCGCGATTAACCCAGTGTCTTCAGGACAGACTCGGTCTCAGCCTCTAGGTTTTGCATTTCTTGAGCACCCTTCTTAAAGGTTTGAATCATTTGTAGGGTGGGAGGAGCCTTCCTCTTATAATGGGCCCTGGCTCTCCTAGAAATGTCGGCATCCTCCTAGTTTCTTTCGTTGATTTCATCCAGATCAACCACCAAAGACCCCTGTTGGGCTTTGTCCAATTTCTCAGTCATGGCATTGATTATGATGGCGTTGTGTCTGGCCATTCGATTGTTCTGCTCGGCAATAATTTTAACAGTATTTTTCATTTTCTCTAACTCAATTTCAACCCTTCTGTCCTTGCCAGCATGGGACTGGGTTTCTCTGCTGACACCGTGATCTCTTCGTTCCACCTCTTTCTTGTCAAGCTCCACAACCTTGGCTCCCAAATCTTGTAGTTTACTTTGAAGGGCCCAATTTTTTATCTTTAGCTCATTGATTTCATGAAAGGTCCATTTCAAAAGTTTTAAATAGTTATTAGCATTATTTTTAGCTAAATCCAAAACATCCACAAAGGGATCCCTATCATTGTTGAAAAGAGTATTAGCAGGGTCGGGGGTAACAGGGGAGCTAGTTCTAGCATTTCTATCCAACGACAGGTCAGCAAAGGATGCAGTGTTGTTAGCTCAAGACTCCTTAGAGTCAGGAGAGTCCTCAGAGTAGGAGACAAGGTTTTTAGCCGGAGGGTACATATCAACACTTCTAGTTTTAAGGGTAGAACTTCCCGGCTTAGGAACAACACAAGCTTTCACAGAAAGGGGGTTAGGGTTTCTCTTACCAATTTGGACAGTGGGAGGGCTAAGGTTCATTCTAGCTAGGCTTAAATTGGGAAAAAACCCTGAGTAGCTAGGTTCAGTATCATCCTCCTCATAATCAAGGGATGCTTCCAAATTAGCAGGGATGGGAATTGTTTGGTAATGCTCAACAATTAATCTAATCAAGCCAGTATGCAAAACAGGGAATCTTCTTGGGTATTTCTTGTGGTCATCCAAACTTTTTGTGAAAGAACAGAGAATATAGTAGGGAAAAGTAACCCTGACCTTATAGCGGAAATGGTTGAGTAGGGAAAAGTGATAACCGTAGACCCTGGTGAAGCGACCATGTAATGTTATGTACTCCATTATAACACGAAGAACCTTTCTCCAAAGAGCTTTTATGGTGTCGCCTTCGAAGTAGTTGTTAGAAATTTTCACCAGTTTCAGTCTTTCCTTCTCTTTTTTCAGAAATATGATCATGACTTCATCAGAAAAAAAACCTATCCCAGAAATTTGTTTTCCCGTCAGTGGACATACCCGTCGCATCAGCTATAAGCTTTTCGTTGAGCTCAACTTTCCTACCAAAAAGGGTAAGATCCCCATTATTCCAGTTCTTCTCAAAAATCTCAGTAGCCTCCTGATTAGAACCATGGAGCTTTTCCATCAAAGGAAGTAAGTCCCCATTTTTAACTTTATTCCAAGGCTTAGCATTTCTTGTGTGCATCTCAAAGCTATCCGACTCAACTCTTTTCCTATCTCCACCCATCTTGGCAAGCACAGTGGGGCAAACAGAGAGGAAATCTTTACTAGAAATGGTCTTGCCAAATCTAAGAACCCACAAAGTGTGCCAGGGCACCTTGCAGACTAAGCAATTAAGCTCGGTCCAATTGTTTATTCATCCCAAGTACTACAATTAACCTTAGGTCACAACGAGACATCATAGGGTTAAATGCGACTGGCATCTAAAATGTCAAAGAACAAGTATAGTTTATTTAGGTATTAAAACTCTTGGTGGGATATAGTAAATTAAATTTTAATATTCTTAAGCTCAATGAAGAAAAGGTTGGTAACATTGGAATGCTACTTGAATTAGGCACATGGATTTTTGTTGATATTTAAAATAATTAATCAAAATAATCATGCTGCTCTCTAATCTATTTTGAGAGACTGAGCTTGTTATTTTTTACAAGAGGATGGTGTTCTTTCTTTGGGATATGATCCAAAGAAATCTTATTCAATGTCAAATGGTTATGAAATTTTACAGCAAGAGCGAAATAATGGGTATGAATCTTTTCCTTGATGGAAAAGAATTAGGAGTTCTTACTGTTGGCCAAAGTGTAATTTTTTCTCTGGCTTCTTTTTCATTATAAATGTGTCACTTTGGATAACATACAAAAAAAAGGTTTTAAAGGTCCTTCTAGATGTGTTCTTTGTGGAACTAGTGAGGAGAGTGTGTCTCATCTTTTCTTTCAACGCTCCTTTTTAGTTGGGATGTGGAGACAATGCTGGTCTATTTGGAATCACCATTTTTTCATGCTTCTTCTTTATCTAAATTTTAGGTTACTCAGGGACACCCTTATACTTTTGCCTCTATTTTGTTGATTGCATGGGATATAGGTCTTATTTTCATCTTGTAACAAATTTGGTTGAAGAGACATCATCGTATCTTTCGTGGTTACTAAATTCTTGTTGGGTATATTGAAAAAGGTTTTAACTTCTCTAAAAGAAATATTATAGGCTAAGTTACCTTTGGATGGTGTTCTTTCTTTCTTTGATAATCTATTTTTTCAAAAGTCGGCTTTGGAGTAGGTGACTTTCTCCTCTAGCCCTAAGTTCAAGCTTCACTCTTTGAATAAGGTAAACAGAGTTGGCAAATGGTTCCTTCCCCATTTAGGATTTTATAAATTTAATACTCATGGTTTTTGTCGAGGTAATCCAAGGGTAGTAGGTAATGGTGGAATTGGAAGAGACAATATTGAATTAGTTCACTTCTTTTTTATCTACTATGTGGATTGCTACAAATAATCACATGGAGGCTTAAGTTGTCTTACTAGCTTTGGAGAAAGCTTGTGAGTTGGGTTGGAAAAATGCTATTTGTGAGATGGACTCAATGGTGTTGGTTTCCCTTTTGAATAAGAAGAAAACTTCTCAATCTTCTTCGAGGTTGTCTCGTTATGTGGCTCAAATTCTTTGCATGGCATAAAATTTTATTTCATCTCTTTCATCCATATTCCTCATTTGTGGAATGTTGTGGATTATTTGGCTAAATATTCTTCTGATATTGATCATAGATGAAATATTGTGGATTGGGGATCTCTTTCTTCAATCAAAAGCTCAAATCTTATTACACTCCTTCATCATTATTTGGGTTGATATTTTTCTTTCTAGTCCTTGTTGGCCTTTTTTTTTAATTTTCTTGTGAGGCTCACAAGAGGTGGTTGTGAAATAAACCTCCTTGGATTTTTGGTCTTTGGCCTTTAATGGAATTCATTGCTATTCGAAAATCTTTATGTAACTCTTTCAGTTAATCAATTAATATATTCTCTTTTTTCTCAAAAAAATGAAAAAATAATTATTGTTCATGTTCTCATTTTAGTTTTAAATATTGGAGGAGGAAATTTCTTCTTGTTCGAGTCAACATGTGAAGTGGTCACATGTTTTATTTTAGTAACAAGTGTTGTATGATTTTATGCTTCTTTAAATGACACGACTTTCAAAACATGGGTATAAACCTTGAAACAATATAGAGATTATGCACAAATCTAAAAATATGAGATAATGGATGTGAAAATCGTAATACTTGCTTTGTAAGACAAATGTATTTGGATTTACATATTTTTATAATTTAAAATGCTTGGCATGTGGACTCTAAAGAGAAAATAATATCTATCCAAGAGGATGAGAACTACATGGAAAGGATATTTTATATAGGTCTTCTTTACGTTTATTAAGTATAGTACCATGTGTGATGAACCACTTGTTCAAATTCACAAATATAATCAATGCATATGTAAGATAAAGCTTGGGATGTGGATGACATGCCTTAAGTTGGATCGCATGTGATGTACTGAGTTATACATTTTGTGGGCAACCCCTCCCCTTTTCATGGCATGGCTTATTAGAAACATATGACTTGGCATAAGGCTTTCTGAATAAGATCTCATGCCTTCTTCTACGTTAAAGCAATTGCTCATAGTAATGAAAAAGTAGTTAGCAACTCTTTAGTGGGGACATACATTGACACTCATGTTTCAATATAACATTGTCTTTCTTCTTGCGATGCATCCTTTTCTTGGTGGTGTCATTGGGCTTGATTTCCTCCGAGAGTGTGACATTTCTTTGAATTGTCCTCTTGGAGGAGTTATTAGGCACAATGTTCCTGCTAAGACCTTGCATGAACTAAGCAAGACTCCTTTGGAACATTCCTTACACTATTCTTTTGCATTTGTTAAGTTCTATATGGCCACATTGTATAACACATAATTTTGCTTATGTTTTCATCTTATTTTTCTTTGAGTTTCCCAAGCATACAAGTTTTGGTTTGACCTACTGTTTTTCCAAATTTACTGTCTCCGTGGGCACCCTAAAAAAGCTATCGTGGGAGGTATGCTTCTGGCCCTGGCTCTGAAGGAGCTAGTGTGACTTTCCTATAGCTTATCACTATTTGCTTCTAGTGAGGTTAATATACCAACATGGTTAAGGACTCACCTTTTGGATACTCGCCCAATAGATAGCTTGAAGTTTCATTGTCGCAAAGTGAGCGCGTAGTTTTCTAGAAAAATAGCCTAGATCTAATCCATAACATGCAACAAAGATGGTCGAAGCTTGATCCACGCTTTTTATTTTGTCTTTTTCTTTTCTCTTTGGCTTTGGTAGTGTATTCTTGTGCCTTGTTGTTTCTCTTTTACTTGTGTGTTCTTTTGTGCCTGAGTGCTATTGGTCGTAGATCTTGATCAGTGGAGGCTTGATCACTGGCATCCTATCTTATTAGCACTGGTACACTTGGACCCCTCTTGATGTGAGTTCCTCTAATTTAGTGGGAGCTTGAAGCAAGTTCCTCTCACTAAAGTGGGGGCTAAATCTGGGAACGAAAAATGTATCCCTCTACATTTTCGAGCTTGTTTAGGCCATCCTTGTTAAATTGTGCCTAATGTCACCTTGATCTAAGTTTTGTAATGTGTTTTAGATATTCACATTGAATTTAGGGCCCTTTTAAGCTAAACAGACCTAATTTTTCCTTAATTTAATGTTGTAATGTGTATTTATTTACACCTTCACATTGAGTTTTGGGACCTCTTGCATTCATTACCTTCACACCTAACACCCTATATTATGCATCGCGCGGCTTATTTCAATCACAATCCCGACATAGACATCAAATATACTTAATTTTCCAATTCCTTGACATTTACTCCACTTGAGAAAGCTTGGTGGGACCCATATGCCACCTTGGGCATACGAGTCCCATCCAGATGGGACCTATATGCCACAAGTGGCGTATGCTTCCCATATAGATGGGACCTATACACCACAGGTGTCATATTAGTCCTATTTGGCCCATTTTTTAGGGATTTGAGCAAGAAATCAGGTTTTTAAGTTCAAATTTCATGAATGTTGGCTTTTGTGATCTAATAAATGGTGTTTAGAGATGGGATTGTATAAAATAAGGTTCTCAAACTGCTATTTCATCTAAGCCTTCCAAGGATATCAACCTGGATACAAATCAAGTTGGCATTCCAATATCACAAGAGGTCAAGAGAGACCAAGAGCATTCTAAGGCACTCACAGTAGATCTCAACAATTACTACAAAGTTCAAGATCCATCTATCATCTAAGATCATAATATACATCAACATAGTTGAGCTTAGTGTTGTGGGATGTACCATTGAAGATCCATTTGCAAGCATCATTTCACGTCCAATTCAAGATCAAGATCTACATCTCTATACTGCCACTTCAAGGTTAGGATTGTCAGATTTACAAAATTAAGATCATTCAAGGTATCATTATCTGGCTCTGTTATCAAGTTCTAAGGTCTATATTTTATTTTTTCACATAGTTTAACAATTAATGGAAATAAGTCAGACTAAGGAAACTCCTATTCCCTAACAATCAATAAGTTTTTTGTCTCTTTACATGAGTGATTGCAGATCTAGGTGTCTTGGAGATTGAAGGATCTTTAAGGATTAAGTTGCAAGGTTGAGAGAAAATTTCAAGTTGTTACAAGGTTGATATCTTCACGAAAAGTCATCTACAGGTTGCAAATTAGGGTTTCAGACCCATGAACAAATTTTGGAAGGAAGAGCAGAGATAGGAGAGTAGATTCAGGTCTTAACCCTCTGAAAAAGAAAAGTGGCACTGATACACCGCTTTTGGAGTATGAGTCCCAGTACATCACATTTTTCTAGATTTCAATGCATTCAGATCAACCACTATGAGATTGCAGTTTTGACATAGAAACCCTAGTTTGGGACTAAACACTCAGACTGGCGTATGAGTCCCGTTAGGCACCAAACAAGAGTTTTCAAGGTTTTGGATCTTGTTTTGACCCCATCATTCTTCCAGGCACACCTTTGTACTTTCTCAATATTTTATTTTGCATTTCAGTTTCATTCCATAGGTCATTTAGTTAGGTTTTGAATGGTACTTTGCGTGTTACATTCATTTCTTGTCTTTCCACGCCCTAGCTTGGCGGTGGACCCCTCTTTAGTCTCTAATGACACCCTTGCACAACTTATTGCAAGATCTATTTCCCACTTTCCACATTTGGATTGAGATCTCTAAGGTTTCCTTGAGTGTAATAATAGTGAAATAGGAACCATATCCCTTGTGCTCCATCTCAAAGGTGGCACTGTATTTTGCTTTTTTTTCACACCGCATTAAATTTTCTGGCTCCTGGAGCATGATGAGACAGGATTTGGCACTGACTTCCCACCAAGACAACTTCACTCCTTTGACCTCCCTCGGCATAGGTAGTGGGCCATTTATTAACATTTGGCAAAAATGGAGCAGTTTTCTCATTTCTAGAATATGAGAAGGTGACTTGGAGGGTTTGGAGGGAAGTGGACAAACTTTCTAATAGCATAAAACTAAAATGAAATGAAGTTTTTTCTTTTCTTAAATAAGCAATAACATGAGTGCGTTATAACACGCTCACGTTATTGCTCATTAAAGCAATAACTTGAGCGCGTTATAATGTGCTCACGTTATTACTCATTAGTTAGCTGTGAGCACGCTACAATCAACTCACATTATTGCTCATTAAAGCCATAACGAGAGCATGCTATAATGTGCTCGCATTTTGGCTTTTTTTTTTAATTTTGAAAGTGGGGTGGCAACCTTTTGGCCCCCCATCCTTCAGCACCCGCCCAAAGAACATTGCTAGAAAAAGTTTGATAAGTGTGCCATTGACATCATAGAGAGCTTACAAATGTTTGTAAAACTAGAAAAAAAAAAAACAATACTTCATTCTGCATCGACACAAAAAATGTTGTGTGCCAAGTGACCTTTCTAATAATTACTTGGGCATTTGGTCAAAGATGGATGGAGGTTGGTAATATATGATCCTCTCTAAAACTTATACCAAACCATCACTCCTTTCCCTCATCAACTAGTTCATTTCTTTATTACTCACTTCATTCCCCTCTATCCCAAATTTGTTGTCATAGGATTTGGTTACAAACAACAAAACTACTATACCTTCGAAATAATTTATATTTATGATTTCCCTTCTAGTATTCCATTAACCTCCTTAAAAAAAATGTTTATTTTATCCAAAATTGCAAACAATTTTCAACCTTCTCTATTTTTAAATTAAAAATATATGTAATTTAAACAAAAATCTTTTATAATTAATTTAGGAAAATGGGCATGGAAAACCATATTCATGATGGACGGTACAACTTCTCCTATATAACAGACTTAGACAAAGGCCTCCTTTACATTTTTGGACATATTTTTTATAAAATAATGATCTAGATGTCAAGTAGAATTTAATGGTATAGATCATGAGCAGTAGATGGTTCTTCCTCCCACAAATAAAAATATGCACATACTTTTACATAAAACCCAATTTTTTAGTGGTTTATGAATATCATGGGGATATATTAATTTATGATCCCAATAAACAAGTATGAAGAAAAACTAATGAAGTTGTACAATGCCATCCCCTCTAATCCACGTCTTCTTGCATTTGGAAAGTTATAACTCAAAAGACATCATTGAGTATGATTATCTTGAAAACTAGGTGAACAAAGTTGAACCATTTCTTCTTGACTTCAAGTTTGAAATAGCTACAATGTGTGACCATTATGACACTTGTTGTAATGCTCAAGTGTGGACAACTAGACAATCATACAAACACGGTTTATTCTTTGCTCTCATTTTCTTCGCATGAGTTGTCTTTTCAACCCAGTAGGCGCACGCATAAAAGAAACAAGACTGTTATCGGCCATTGAACATTACATAAAGAGATAAGGTTTAGCATGAAGAACATGGGAGGAAAGAGATGAGGTTTTTCACTTGTTGAAATGACAAACTTTATAAAAAATCTATTTGTTGCTCTCAAAACTTTATGACACTTGTTATAAGTGTTGAAGCGTGGACCACTAGATAGTGGTACAAACCCATTTTATTTGTTGTTCGCCATACTTGTATTACAACACTACAAAACAAGTACAGACCACTAATCAACACTTCTATTACAATACTACAAGCACTGACTGCTACTAAGGACACTTGCACATTTGTTGTAACATTGAAGAGTGGACCACTAGACTATCGTACAAACCCATTTTATTCGTTGCTCTCATTTATCTCACAGGCATTGTCTTTTGGAATGTCAGTAGGCGCATGCGTGAAAAACATCGTTCTCGCTTCACGCCTGTTGTAGAAATTCACGATAAAAACGTGGAGAAGCAGGTAGGAGGAAAGAGATAAGGTTTCACGTGAACAGCGTACGATTTGATAGTGCTGAATCAGCTAATGAAGACATGTTTCATGTTTGTGGCTTGTAATTGAAGAGAAATGTTTATGCTAGTTGCCCATAAATAGGGGATAGGGGATTGGAAGGAGTGGAAGGCAACGTTGAGCATTGTTAGCTATTTATTTGCATTGAGGAAGAAATCTGTGGAGGAAGGGTTCTAGGCGTGGAAGCTGATATTATGGCGGGCACAACGCTGAAAGTGGCGGCCATTTGTGGCCCTCTCTCCTCCACTGCAAACAATCTGGGACTTATTAATGCCGGTAAGCCTTATGATATTGGTTTCATAATGGTTCTACAATTAGATTATGATACTTAATGAAATTCAATTCCTTTGGCAGCCATTGAAATTGCTAAGGAGTCCATTCCAGGCATGGAGATTGAATTGGTGGATATAAGTCAGCTGCCTTTTCTCAACACAGATTATATTAAAGCTTATGGGTGGCCAGAAGAAGTAAAAACCTTCAGGAGTAAAATCCAGGAAGCAAACTGTCTGCTGTTTGCCTTGCCGGAATATGTCTATTCAGTATCCGGTCATTATTTTTTTAATCTCATATCCCGTCGTACAATCTTTATTGAAAAGGATCTTACATATGAATGATTTTTTAAATCTGTCGTCTTGTTTACCGAGCAGGTGTACTGAAGAATGCAGTGGATTGGGCAAGTCTGCAACCACCCAATATACTTGCAAGAAAAGCTGCTGCAGTAATGACTGCTTCTGGCGACCTTGGTGGTGCAAGGGCCCAATATCACCTGAGACAAATGGGGGTCAACCTCGATTTGTTCTTTGTTAACAAACCAGAAGTGTTTGTTAACTCCTATACGACCCCCCCGAAGTTTAATGAGAATGGAAATTTGATTGATGAAGATGTGAAGGCCAGTGTGAAGCAGCTTCTCTTGGGTCTGCAGTTACTGGCCACTCAGCTCTCACCCGCCCCTGGACCATATATGGACATACATTAGACTTTTAATAAACATTCTAGATAAATGAAAATGCTGTGACGATCTGTTAGATTTATGGGAGTGGTGAGCGTTAGATTATCTAGTACAATGTTTTTAATATGGTTCGATACTTAACATTTCAGATGATGAAATGCTATGGAGAGTTAGAGATCAGTACTCTTGTGTTTGGTTCAATGATCTTGGTTTGTGTGTTTCGAATATGATGAAATAGTTTGGTTTTATTTTCATTGGATATGAAGTTTGGCTTTCTAATAATTCGGATTGGTTTTGTTTGCTTTCTAAGGTTTCGAGGCCATCAATCGCCCCTTTCTGCTATATAAGATTAATAAGTGTTTCTAATGGTACAATACTGACCACTGCTCTAATGCTACAGTACTGACCACTGCTCATTTTCCTCGCATCACTTGTCTTTTCGAGTCAGTAGGCGCATGTGGAAAAAACATCAAAAATGCTATTGACCGCCGAACATTACATAAATATCGTTGAATGTTTTGCACAAATTCACGTAGGAAGAAAGAGATAAGGTTTCATGTAAACAGCGTACGAGGAAAGAGATGAGGTTTTATGTGCTGATTCATCCCATGTATAAGAAGGGGATATATCTTCTATCAGCTTTGGTCCTTTAGTCCAATTAACCTTAGGTCAGGATCTAGGGTTAAATGCGACCCACATCTAAAATGTCAAAGAACAAGTATAGTTTACTAAATTTATATTTTAATATTCTTAAGATCAATCGAGAAAATGTTGGTTGGTAACATTGGAATGCTTTTTGAATTGGACACATTGATTTCTGTTGATATTGAGAATAACAATTTATTGTACATGTACTCATTCTAGTTTAATATATCGGAGGAGGAAATTCTCTCTTGTTTAAGTTAACCCATGAATAGGTCACATTTAATATCACGCATTTCATCATTTTACGTTTCCTTAAGTGTTCTTAAACATGGGTAGCAAACCTAAAACATCGAGAGACTGTGCATACATCTAAAAATTGAGACAATGACTCTCAAACTCCTAATGCTTGCTTGGCAAGACAAATGTATTTAGATTTATACATTTTTACAATTTTACAACTATATTTGGCATTTGGTCTCTAAGGAGAAAAGTTAATATATTCAACAATATGCAAGATGCACAACAAGCATGTATTTTACATTGACATGCTTTCTGGTTAATCAAGTATAGTACCAAGTACAAGCATATGTTAACTAAAACTATCCTTCATATACCATTTCAAATTTATATATTGTCGTTTGTTGTGTTATTCAACGAGTGACACAAAGGCCAGGTTCATTAGGTGAAAGTGGACACCATTGACAAGTGGAAGAATTCACTTCGTTCATCATAGCAAGAGAGGAAGGGATGTTGTGCTTAAGAAAGTATTTGTGAATTAAAAAACCTTTCTACAATGTCAAATATGTATATGAGATGACATAGGATTAATGAGGTGCATATATTGTGTTTGGCTCTAAATCTCTACTTATAAAGATTACTTATGGATGTTTGAAAATATGTCAATCAATATATATTTTTTTATTTCTTCTGCTTGTTTCTTTGGGGTTTCAAATAATACTCTTTTGCAGTGTCCACTCTCTATATCTTCTATCTCAAATCCATCAAGTGAAGACACACTGGCTTGGCATCTGAATCTCCAGGAGCAGATTCTGAGATTGAATGATGTTTAGACTATATCTTATACGAAGTTTGGTTATTTAATCATTTTGTTGTTTAATATTGAGATTGGTTTTGTTTGTTTTTAAAGATTTCATATGTGGCCCATTTCAGGTATATCAGATCTATTATATTAATAGGTGTGACTTAAAAAATATTGTGTAATCAAAACATTTATATGTAATCTATTGATTAAAATATTGATCTAAAATTTTGTAAACACTAACACATCCATATTTTAAATTACTAATTATTTTTACTATAAGCTATAATGTTATGAAATTTCTACATTTTGTAATGTTAGAATGTTGTTTCCCTTACTAGTATTATCATTGATTGAAAATTTCTAGCAATAGTTAACTGTGACAATATTTTAAGCAAGAAAATTTCATCAACAACAAAAAACCTGACTATAAACAAATCTTTAATTCCTCTACATCTTGAGCTTGCATCAATTGATTCAAATCAATGCAACTAAATATGAGACTTAAAAGACTAGGATATTCATGTTCTCCATCATAAAATATGATGGCATGAAAGCGATCTAGGGTCCATTTCCCTATCGTAACGAGATGAAATGTGTTTATTCCAATTTTTTTTTATAAAGGGTAAAACGGGTTTTACAGGCACCCGAAACCACAAAGTTTACAATAGAAAGGAAAGGACAAAAAATTCCAACAGAAGCAAACGACTGCACAAAAGGAATAATACAGAAGAAACAGCAGACGTCTGCCAAAGACCAGGAAGGTCAGACAAAAAATCCAACAAAAAAGCCAACAAAATCACCGACCGCGATTAACCCAGTGTCTTCAGGACAGACTCGGTCTCAGCCTCTAGGTTTTGCATTTCTTGAGCACCCTTCTTAAAGGTTTGAATCATTTGTAGGGTGGGAGGAGCCTTCCTCTTATAATGGGCCCTGGCTCTCTTAGAAATGTCGGCATCCTCCTGGTTTCTTTCGTTGATTTCATCCAGATCAACCACCAAAGACCCCTGTTGGGCTTTGTCCAATTTCTCAGTCATGGTATTGATTATGATGGCGTTGTGTCTGGCCATTCGATTGTTCTGCTCGGCAATAATTTTAACAGTATTTTTCATTTTCTCTAACTCAATTTCAACCCTTCTATCCTTGCCAGCATGGGACTGGGTTTCTCTGCTGACACCATGATCTCTTCGTTCCACCTCTTTCTTGTCAAGCTCCGCAACCTTGGCTCCCAAATCTTGTAGTTTACTTTGAAGGGCCCAATTTTTTATCTTTAGCTCATTGATTTCATGAAAGGTCCATTTCAAAAGTTTTAAATAGTTATTAGCATTATTTTTAGCTAAATCCAAAACATCCATAAAGGGATCCCTATCATTGTTGAAAAGAGTATTAGCAGGGTCGGGGGTAACAGGGGAGCTAGTTCTAGCATTTCTATCCAACGACAGGTCAGCAAAGGATGCAGTGTTGTTAGCTCAAGACTCCTTAGAGTCAGGAGAGTCCTCAGAGTAGGAGACAAGGTTTTAAGCCGGAGGGTACATATCAACACTTCTAGTTTTAAGGGTAGAACTTCCCGGCTTAAAAACAACACAAGCTTTCACAGAAAGGGGGTTAGGGTTTCTCTTATCAATTTGGACAGTGGGAGGGCTAAGGTTCATTCTAGCTAGGCTTAAATTGGGCAAAAACCCTGAGCAGCTAGGTTCAGTATCATCCTCCTCATAATCAAGGGATGCTTCCAAATTAGCAGGGATGGGAATTGTTTGGTAATGTTCAACAATTAATCTAATCAAGCCAGTATGCAAAACATGGAATCTTCTTGGGTATTTCTTGTGGTCATCCAAACTTTTTGTGAAAGAACAGAGAATATAGTAGGGAAAAGAAACCCTGACCTTATAGCGGAAATGGTTGAGTAGGGAAAAGTGATAACCGTAGAACCTGGTGAAGCGACCATGTAATGTTATGTACTCCATGATAACACGAAGAACCTTTCTCCAAAGAGCTTTTATGGTGTCGCCTTCGAAGTAGTTGTTAGAAATTTTCACCAGTTTCAGTCTTTCCTTCTCTTTTTTCAGAAATATGATCATGACTTCATCAGAAAAAAAACCTATCCCAGAAATTTGTTTTCCCGTCAGTGGACATACCCGTCGCATCAGCTATAAGCTTTTCGTTGAGCTCAACTTTCCTACCAAAAAGGGTAAGATCCCCATTATTCCAGTTCTTCTCAAAAATCTCAGTAGCCTCCTGATTAGAACCATGGAGCTTTTCCATCAAAGGAAGTAAGTCCCCATTTTTAACTTTATTCCAAGGCTTAGCATTTCTTGTGTGCATCTCAAAGCTATCCGACTCAACTCTTTTCCTATCTCCACCCATCTTGGCAAGCACAGTGGGGCAAACAGAGAGGAAATCTTTACTAGAAATGGTCTTGCCAAATCTAAGAAGCCCCAAAGTGTGCCAGGCCACCTTGCAGACTAAGCAATTAAGCTCGGTCCAATTGTTTATTCATCCCAAGTACTACAATTAACCTTAGGTCACAACGAGACATCATAGGGTTAAATGCGACTGGCATCTAAAATGTCAAAGAACAAGTATAGTTTATTTAGGTATTAAAACTCTTGGTGGGATATAGTAAATTAAATTTTAATATTCTTAAGCTCAATGAAGAAAAGGTTGGTAACATTGGAATGCTACTTGAATTAGGCACATGGATTTTTGTTGATATTTAAAATAATTAATCAAAATAATCATGCTGCTCTCTAATCTATTTTGAGAGACTGAGCTTGTTATTTTTTACAAGAGGATGGTGTTCTTTCTTTGGGATATGATCCAAAGAAATCTTATTCAATGTCAAATGGTTATGAAATTTTACAGCAAGAGCAAAATAATGGGTATGAATCTTTTCCTTGATGGAAAAGAATTAGGAGTTCTTACTGTTGGCCAAAGTGTAATTTTTTCTCTGGCTTCTTTTTCATTATAAATGTGTCACTTTGGATAACATACAAAAAAAAGGGTTTTAAAGGTCCTTCTAGATGTGTTCTTTGTGGAACTAGTGAGGAGAGTGTGTCTCATCTCTTCTTTCAACGTTCCTTTTCAGTTGGGATGTGGAGACAATGCTGGTCTATTTGGAATCACCATTTTTTCATGCTTCTTCTTTATCTAAATTTTAGGTTACTCAGGGACACCCTTATACTTTTGCCTCTATTTTGTTGATTGCATGGGATATAGGTCTTATTTTCATCTTGTAACAAATTTGGTTGAAGAGACATCATCGTATCTTTCGTGGTTACTAAATTCTTGTTGGGTATATTGAAAAAGGTTTTAACTTCTCTAAAAGAAATGTTATAGGCTAAGTTACCTTTGGATGGTGTTCTTTCTTTCTTTGATAATCTATTTTTTCAAAAGTCGGCTTTGGAGTAGGTGACTTTCTCCTCCTCTAGCCCTAAGTTCAAGCTTCACTCTTTGAATAAGGTAAACAGAGTTGGCAAATGGTTCCTTCCCATTTTAGGGATTTTTATAAATTTAATCTCATATGGTTTTGTAATAGAAGTAATCCAAAGAGGTAGTAGGTAATGGTGGAATTGGAAGAGACAATAATGAATTAGTTCACTTCTTTTTTATCTACTATGTGGATTACTACAAATAATCACATGGAGGCTTAAGTTGTCTTACCTGGCTTTTGGAGAAAACTTGTGAGTTGGGTTGGAAAAATGCTATTTGTGAGATGGACTCAATGGTGTTGGTTTCCCTTTTGAATAATAAGAAAACTTCTCAATCTTCTTCGAGGTTGTCTCGTTATGTGGCTCGAATTCTTTACATGGCATAAAATTTTCTTTCATCTCTTTCATCCATATTCCTCATTTGTGGAATGTTGTGGATTATTTGGCTAAATATTCTTCTGATATTGATCATAGATGAAATATTGTGGATTGGGGATCTCTTTCTTCAATCAAAAGCTCAAAACTTATTACACTCCTTCATCATTATTTGGGTTGATATTTTTCTTTCTAGTCCTTGTTGGCCTTTTTTTTTATTTTTCTTGTGAGGCTCACAAGAGGTGGTTGTGAAATAAACCTCCTTGGATTTTTAGTCTTTGGCCTTTAATGGCATTCATTGCTATTCAAAATCTTTGCCATAGCTCTTTCAGTTAATCAATTAATATATTCTCTTTTTTCTCAAAAAAATGAAAAAATAATTATTGTTCATGTTCTCATTTTAGTTTTAAATATTGGAGGAGGAAATTTCTTCTTGTTCGAGTCAACATGTGAAGTGGTCACATGTTTTATTTTAGTAACAAGTGTTGTATGATTTTATGCTTCTTTAAATGACACGACTTTCAAAACATGGGTATAAACCTTGAAACAATATAGAGATTATGCACAAATCTAAAAATATGAGATAATGGATGTGAAAATCGTAATACTTGCTTTGTAAGACAAATGTATTTGGATTTACATATTTTTATAATTTAAAATGCTTGGCATGTGGACTCTAAAGAGAAAATAATATCTATCCAAGAGGATGAGAACTACATGGAAAGGATATTTTATATAGGTCTTCTTTACGTTTATTAAGTATAGTACCATGTGTGATGAACCACTTGTTCAAACTCACAAATATAATCAATGCATATGTAAGATAAAGCTTGGGATGTGGATGACATGCCTTAAGTTGGATCGCATGTGATGTACTGAGTTATACATTTTGCGGGCAACCCCTCCCCTTTTCATGGCATGGCTTATTAGAAACATATGACTTGGCATAAGGCTTTCTGAATAAGATCTCATGCCTTCTTCTACGTTAAAGCAATTGCTCATAGTAATGGTGTTAACCTTCTTTTAGAAATTAGGGACATACATTGACTTACTCATGTGTTTCAATGTCGATTTTTCTTTCTTCTTGTGGTCCATCCCTTTTATTGGGTGAGTGTCATTGGAAGCAGTTCCTCCAAGAGTGTGACATTTCTTTGAATTGTCCTCTCTTGGAGACATTAGGCACAATGTTCCCTAAGTTAAGACCTTGCATGAACTAAGCAAGACTCCTTTGAACATTCCTTACACTATTTTGCATTTACAAGTTCGGTTATATGGCCACATTGCATAACACACTTTGCTTTCTTATGGAGCCATCTTATTTTTTCTTGAGTTTCAAGCATACAAAGCTTTGCTTGACTCATTAAGCTCAAATTTCATTGTTCTGTGGCAACTTAAAAAAGTTATCAGGAGGTATAGCTTTCGTCTGGTCGAACGTGAAGTTGAGCTTAGGTGTGACTTTCCCATAGCCACTTGCTTGCTTGTGTGAGCACATACCAGCTGTATGCATATGTATCTCACCTTTTTGGATGCTGCCCAATAGATGCTTGAAGTTTCATTGTCATAGAAGTGGTGTAGTTTTTTCTAGAAAAATAGCCTAGATCTGTCCATAACATGCAACAAAGATGGTGAAGCTTGATCCAGCACTGTGCATGCTTTTTCTTTTCTCTTTGGCTTTGGTAGTGTATTCTTAGCATTGCCTTTGTTGTTTCTCTTTTTCCATGTGTGTTCTTTTGTGCCTATGTTGGTTGTCGCAGGATCTTGATTGTGGAGGCTTGATCACTGGCATCCTATCTTATTAGCACTGGTACACTTGGACCCCTCTTGATGTGAGTTCCTCTAATTTAGTGGGAGCTTGAAGCAAGTTCCTCTCACTAAAGTGGGGGCTAAATCTGGGAACGAAAAATGTATCCCTCTACATTTTCGTGCTTGTTTAGGCCATCCTTGTTAAATTGTGCCTAATGTCACCTTGATCTAAGTTTTGTAATGTGTTTTAGATATTCACATTGAATTTAGGGCCCTTTTAAGCTAAACAGACCTAATTTTTCCTTAATTTAATGTTGTAATGTGTATTTATTTACACCTTCACATTGAGTTTTGGGACCTCTTGCATTCATTACCTTCACACCTAACACCCTATATTATGCATCGCGAGGTTTATTTCAATCACAATCCCGACATAGACATCAAATATACTTAATTTTCCAACTCCTTGACATTTACTCCACTTGAGAAAGCTTGGTGGGACCCATATGCCACCTTGGGCATACGAGTCCCATCCAGATGGGACCTATATGCCACAAGTGGCGTATGCTTCCCATATAGATGGGACCTATACACCACAAGTGTCATATTAGTCCTATTTGGCCCATTTTTTAGGGATTTGAGCAAGAAATCAGGTTTTTAAGTTCAAATTTCATGAATGTTGGCTTTTGTGATCTAATAAATGGTAAGCTAGAGATGGATTGCATATATAAATAAGGTTTCAAATCGTTATTTATCTAAGCCTTCATGATATCAACCTAAGCAATCAAGAGTTAAGCATTCCAATACTTCACAAGAGTGTCAAGAGAGCATTCAAGAGCATTTCTAAGGCACTCAAGGGTAGATTCCTCGAACAATTATTGCAAAAGTTCAAGATCCATCATCATTTCAAGATCATAATACATCAAACATGTTGTTGAGCTAGTGTTGTGATGTACCATTGAAGATCCATTTGCAAGCATTGTTTCATGTCCAATTCAAGATCAAGATCTACATTCTACATTGCCACTTCATGTTAGATTGTTGATTTACAGCTTAAGACATCATTCAAGGTATCATTATTCATGTTTCACATTTCAAGTTTCATGTTCATATTTTATTTTTTCATTACAAGGTTTAATTACCTAAATGGGGTTTGACCAAGGCAAAACCCTATTCCCTAACAATCAATAAGTTTTTGTCTCTTTACATGAGTGATTGCAGATCTAGGTGTCTTGGAGATTGAAGGATCTTTAAGGATTAAGTTGCAAGGTTGAGAGAAAATTTCAAGTTGTTACAAGGTTGATATCTTCACGAAAAGTCATCTACAGGTTGCAAATTAGGGTTTCAGACCCATGAACAAATTTTGGAAGGAAGAGCAGAGATAGGAGAGTAGATTCAGGTCTTAACCCTCTGAAAAAGAAAAGTGGCACTGATACACCGCTTTTGGAGTATGAGTCCCAGTACATCACATTTTTCTAGATTTCAATGCATTCAGATCAACCACTATGAGATTGCAGTTTTGACATAGAAACCCTAGTTTGGGACTAAACACTCAGACTGGCGTATGAGTCCCGTTAGGCACCAAACAACGAGTTTTCAAGGTTTTGGATCTTGTTTTGACCCCATCATTCTTCCAGGCACACCTTTGTACTTTCTCAATATTTTATTTTGCATTTCAGTTTCATTCCATAGGTCATTTAGTTAGGTTTTGAATGGTACTTTGCGTGTTACATTCATTTCTTGTCTTTCCAAGCCCTAGCTTGGCGGTGGACCCCTCTTTAGTCTCTAATGACACCCTAGCACAACTTATTGCAAGATCTATTTCCAACTTTCCACATTTGGATTGAGATCTCTAAGGTTTCCTTGAGTGTAATAATAGTGAAATAGGAACCATATCCCTTGTGCTCCATCTCCTCAAAGGTGGGGCACCCTATTTCGGTTGTTACACCCATTAAATTTTCTTGTGTTCTTGGAGCATGATGAGGAATCGTTGAAGGTATTTGTTGAGGTTGTTCTTCAAGAAGGATTTGAAAATGCGGTGAACTAGGATTTTAGGGAGGATTTGAAGTGCGTGTATTCCTAAAAGTTAAATAGAATCTAAATAGAGAACATCTCAATCTACCTCTATTTAGCCACCAAACTCACACAAAAATAACAATAACCTCCTTTGGCCTCCACGACATTTGTGGAACCATTTTTGATGGGTGGTAAAAAATGGGCGATTTTTGCTTCCTGGGAATATGGTATGACTTGGAGGTTTGGAGGAAGTGGACAAACACAACTAGCATAAAACTAAAATGAAATGAAGTTTTTCTTTTCTTAAATAAGCAATAACATGAGTCGTTATAACAGCTCCGTTATTGCTCATTAAAGCTCTAATAGCAGTACGTTATAATGTGCTCCGCGTTATTACTCATTGGCGATAATGTGACGCAGCTACAATCTGCTCACGGTATTGCTCATTGAAACTTTCCTCGCGAGAGCATGCTATAATGTGCTGCATTTTAACTTTTTGAATTTTGAAAGTAAGGTGGCAACTTTTTTCCCCCCATATTTCTACAACCACCCAAAGAACTTTGCTAGAAAATGTTTGATAGGAGTTCCATTGACATCATAGAGAATTTTTTACAATATTTGTAAAACCTAGAAAAAAATTAAACAATACTTCATTCTATCAACACAAAAAAATGTTGTGTGCCATGATTTTCTAATATTACTAAGTATTTGGTAAAATATGGATGGAGATTGGTAATATATGATCCTCTCTAAGACTCATACGAAACCATCACTCCTTTCCCCCATCAACTACTTCATTTTTTGTATTACTCAATTCATTCCACTCTATCCCAAATTTGTTGTAATAGGATTTTATTACAAACAATAAAACCACTATGCCATCAAAATAATTTATATTTATGATTTCCCTTCTAGTATTCCATTAACCTCATTAAAAAAATATTAAGTTTATTTTATCCAAAATTTCAAACAATTTTTAACCTTCTCTATTTATAAATTAAAAATATATATATAATTTAAAAAAAAATCTCTTATAATTAATGTAGGAAAATGGGCATGGACAAACATATTCATGATGGATGGTACAATTTCTCCTATATAAAAGACTCAAACAAAGGCCTCTTTTACATTTTTGGACATATTTTTTTAAAATAATATTGATCTAGATATCAAGCTGAAGTAGAATTTAGTAATTTATAGATCATGAGTAGTAGGAATGGTTCTTCCTCCCACGAATAAAATATGCACATACTTTTACATAAAACCCAATTTTTAGTGGTTTTATGGAATATCATGGGGATATACTAATTTATGATCCCAACAAACAAGTATGAAGAAAAACTAACCAAGCTGTACAATGCCATCCCCTCTAATCCATGTCTTCTTGCATTTGGAAAGTTATAACTCAAAAGACATCATTGAGTATGATTATCTTCAAAACTAGGTGAATAAAGTTGAACCATTTCTTCTTGACTTCAAGCTTGAAATGGCTACAGCGATGTGACCATTATGACTTGTTGTAATGCTGGGGAGTGTGAACAACTAGACAATCGTACAAACACGGTTTATTCTTTGCTCTCGTTTTCCTCGAATGAGTTGTCTTTTCGAGCCAGTAGGGGCTCGCAAAAAAGAAACAAAAATGTTATCGACCGTTGAACATTACATAAAGAGACAAGGTTTAGCATGAAGAACATGGGAGGAAAGAGATGAGGTTCTTCACTTGTTGAAATGACAAACTTTATAAAAAATCTATTTGTTGCTCTCAAAACTTGATGACACTTGTTATAAGTGTTGAAGCGTGGACCACTAGATAGTGGTACAAACCCATTTTATTTGTTGTTCGCCATACTTGTATTACAACACTACAAACCAAGTACAGACCACTAATCAACACTTCTATTACAATACTACAAGCACTGACTGCTACTAAGGACACTTGCACATTTGTTGTAACATTGAAGAGTGGACCACTTGGCTATCGTACAAACCCATTTTATTCGTTGCTCTCATTTATCTCACAGGCATTGTCTTTTGGAATGTCAGTAGGCGCATGCGTGAAAAACATCGTTCTCGCTTCCCGCCTGTTGTAGAAATTCACGATAAAAACGTGGAGAAGCAGGCAGGAGGAAAGAGATAAGGTTTCACGTGAACAGCGTACGATTTGATAGTGCTGAATCAGCTAATGAAGACATGTTTCATGTTTGTGGCTTGTAATTGAAGAGAAATGTTTATGCTAGTTGCCCATAAATAGGGGATAGGGGATTGGAAGGAGTGGAAGGCAACGTTGAGCATTGTTAGCTATTTATTTGCATTGAGGAAGAAATCTGTGGAGGAAGGGTTCTAGGCGTGGAAGCTGATATTATGGCGGGCACAACGCTGAAAGTGGCGGCCATTTGTGGCTCTCTCTCCTCCACTGCAAACAATCTGGGACTTATTAATGCCGGTAAGCCTTATGATATTGGTTTCATAATGGTTCTACAATTAGATTATGATACTTAATGAAATTCAATTCCTTTGGCAGCCATTGAAATTGCTAAGGAGTCCATTCCAGGCATGGAGATTGAATTGGTGGATATAAGTCAGCTGCCTTTTCTCAACACAGATTATATTAAAGCTTATGGGTGGCCAGAAGAAGTAAAAACCTTCAGGAGTAAAATCCAGGAAGCAAACTGTCTGCTGTTTGCCTTGCCGGAATATGTCTATTCAGTATCCGGTCATTATTTTTTTAATCTCATATCCCGTCGTACAATCTTTATTGAAAAGGATCTTACATATGAATGATTTTTTAAATCTGTTGTCTTGTTTACCGAGCAGGTGTACTGAAGAATGCAGTGGATTGGGCAAGTCTGCAACCACCCAATATACTTGCAAGAAAAGCTGCTGCAGTAATGACTGCTTCTGGCGACCTTGGTGGTGCAAGGGCCCAATATCACCTGAGACAAATGGGGGTCAACCTCGATTTGTTCTTTGTTAACAAACCAGAAGTGTTTGTTAACTCCTATACGACCCCCCCGAAGTTTAATGAGAATGGAAATTTGATTGATGAAGATGTGAAGGCCAGTGTGAAGCAGCTTCTCTTGGGTCTGCAGTTACTGGCCACTCAGCTTCTCACCCGCCCCTGACCATATGGACATACACAGAATTTTAATAAACATTTCAGATAATGAAATGCTGTGGACGATTCGTTAGATTTTATGGAGTGGTGGAGTGTTAGAGATTATCTAGTACAATGTTTTTAATATGGTTCGATACTTAACATTTCAGATGATGAAATGCTATGGAGAGTTAGAGATCAGTACTCTTGTGTTTGGTTCAATGATCTTGGTTTGTGTGTTTCGAATATGATGAAATAGTTTGGTTTTATTTTCATTGGATATGAAGTTTGGCTTTCTAATAATTCGGATTGGTTTTGTTTGCTTTCTAAGGTTTCGAGGCCATCAATCGCCCCTTTCTGCTATATAAGATTAATAAGTGTTTCTAATGGTACAATACTGACCACTGCTCTAATGCTACAGTACTGACCACTGCTCATTTTCCTCGCATCACTTGTCTTTTCGAGTCAGTAGGCGCATGTGGAAAAAACATCAAAAATGCTATTGACCGCCGAACATTACATAAATATCGTTGAATGTTTTGCACAAATTCACGTAGGAAGAAAGAGATAAGGTTTCATGTAAACAGCGTACGAGGAAAGAGATGAGGTTTTATGTGCTGATTCATCCCATGTATAAGAAGGGGATATATCTTCTATCAGCTTTGGTCCTTTAGTCCAATTAACCTTAGGTCAGGATCTAGGGTTAAATGCGACCCACATCTAAAATGTCAAAGAACAAGTATAGTTTACTAAATTTATATTTTAATATTCTTAAGATCAATCGAGAAAATGTTGGTTGGTAACATTGGAATGCTTTTTGAATTGGACACATTGATTTCTGTTGATATTGAGAATAACTATTTATTGTACATGTACTCATTCTAGTTTAATATATCGGAGGAGGAAATTCTCTCTTGTTTAAGTTAACCCATGAATAGGTCACATTTAATATCACGCATTTCATCATTTTACGTTTCCTTAAGTGTTCTTAAACATGGGTAGCAAACCTAAAACATCGAGAGACTGTGCATACATCTAAAAATTGAGACAATGACTCTCAAACTCCTAATGCTTGCTTGGCAAGACAAATGTATTTAGATTTATACATTTTTACAATTTTACAACTATATTTGGCATTTGGTCTCTAAGGAGAAAAGTTAATATATTCAACAATATGCAAGATGCACAACAAGCATGTATTTTACATTGACATGCTTTCTGGTTAATCAAGTATAGTACCAAGTACAAGCATATGTTAACTAAAACTATCCTTCATAGACCATTTCAAATTTATATATTGTCGTTTGTTGTGTTATTCAACGAGTGACACAAAGGCCAGGTTCATTAGGTGAAAGTGGACACCATTGACAAGTTGAAGAATTCACTTCGTTCATCATAGCAAGAGAGGAAGGGATGTTGTGCTTAAGAAAGTATTTGTGAATTAAAAAACCTTTCTACAATGTCAAATATGTATATGAGATGACATAGGATTAATGAGGTGCATATATTGTGTTTGGCTCTAAAACTCTACTTATAAAGATTACTTATGGATGTTTGAAAATATGTCAATCAATATATATTTTTTTATTTCTTCTGCTTGTTTCTTAGTTTTAGCTATCATTTTTTTTGTAGTGTGTCCACTTATATCTTCTATTCAAATCCATCATGTAAATAGTGTGGCTCTAGCCTTAGTTACACATGAGTTGCATATGACTCATTTTTATTAAGTCATACACACACACACACAAAGTAAATAAATAAAGTAATATCTGATTTACCACATTTCAAATTAATTTCTTAAATTAGGTTAATAATGTACATCAGCCATACAATCCTTACCCAAGTTGACTTTTAGTCTTGGATTTACTTTCAATAGAATGAAATAGTTTGGTTTTCTTATATGGATGTTTATATTCATTATCTCTAGTAGGGGGATATATCTTATACGAAGTTTGGTTATTTAATCATTTTGTTGTTTAATATTGAGATTGGTTTTGTTTGTTTTTAAAGATTTCATATGTGGCCCATTTCAGGTATATCAGATCTATTATATTAATAGGTGTGACTTAAAAAATATTGTGTAATCAAAACATTTATATGTAATCTATTGATTAAAATATTGATCTAAAATTTTGTAAACACTAACACATCCATTTTTTAAATTACTAATTATTTTTACTATAAGCTATAATGTTATGAAATTTCTACATTTTGTAATGTTAGAATGTTGTTTCCCTTACTAGTATTATAATTGATTGAAAATTTCTAGCAATAGTTAACTGTGACAGTATTTTAAGCAAGAAAATTTCATCAACAACAAAAAACCTGACTATAAACAAATCTTCAATTCCTCTACATCTTGAGCTTGCATCAATTGATTCAAATCAATGCAACTAAATATGAGACTTAAAAGACTAGGATATTCATGTTCTCCATCATAAAATATGATGGCATGAAAGCGATCTAGGGTCCATTTCCTTATCATAACGAGATGAAATGTGTTTATTCCAATTTTTTTTTATAAAGGGTAAAACGGGTTTTACAGGCACCCGAAACCACAAAGTTTACAATAGAAAGGAAAGGACAAAAAATTCCAACAGAAGCAAACGACTGCACAAAAGGAATAATACATAAGAAACAGCAGCCGTCTGCCAAAGACCAGGAAGGTCAGACAAAAAATCCAACAAAAAAGCCAACAAAAACACCGACCGCGATTAACCCAGTGTCTTTAGGACAGACTCGGTCTCACCCTCTAGGTTTTGCATTTCTTGAGCACCCTTCTTAAAGGTTTGAATCATTTGTAGGGTGGGAGGAGCCTTCCTCTTATAATGGGCCCTGGCTCTCTTAGAAATGTCGGCATCCTCCTGGTTTCTTTCGTTGATTTCATCCAGATCAACCACCAAAGACCCCTGTTGGGCTTTGTCCAATTTCTCAGTCATGGCATTGATTATGATGGCGTTGTGTCTGGCCATTCGATTGTTCTGCTCGGCAATAATTTTAACAATATTTTTCATTTTCTCTAACTCAATTTCAACCCTTCTGTCCTTGCCAGCATGGGACTGGGTTTCTCTGCTGACACCGTGATCTCTTCGTTCCACCTCTTTCTTGTCAAGCTCCACAACCTTGGCTCCCAAATCTTGTAGTTTACTTTGAAGGGCCCAATTTTTTATCTTTAGCTCATTGATTTCATGAAAGGTCCATTTCAAAAAATTTAAATAGTTATTAGCATTATTTTTAGCTAAATCCAAAACATCCATAAAGGGATCCCTATCATTGTTGAAAAGAGTATTAGCAGGGTCGGGGGTAACAGGGGAGCTAGTTCTAGCATTTCTATCCAACGACAGGTCAGCAAAGGATGCAGTGTTGTTAGCTCAAGACTCCTTAGAGTCAGGAGAGTCCTCAGAGTAGGAGACAAGGTTTTTAGCCGGAGGGTACATATCAACACTTCTAGTTTTAAGGGTAGAACTTCCCGGCTTAGGAACAACACAAGCTTTCACAGAAAGGGGGTTAGGGTTTCTCTTACCAATTTGGACAGTGGGAGGGCTAAGGTTCATTCTAGCTAGGCTTAAATTGGGAAAAAACCCTGAGTAGCTAGGTTCAGTATCATCCTCCTCATAATCAAGGGATGCTTCCAAATTAGCAGGGATGGGAATTGTTTGGTAATGCTCAACAATTAATCTAATCAAGCCAGTATGCAAAACAGGGAATCTTCTTGGGTATTTCTTGTGGTCATCCAAACTTTTTGTGAAAGAACAGAGAATATAGTAGGGAAAAGTAACCCTGACCTTATAGCGGAAATGGTTGAGTAGGGAAAAGTGATAACCGTAGACCCTGGTGAAGCGACCATGTAATGTTATGTACTCCATTATAACACGAAGAACCTTTCTCCAAAGAGCTTTTATGGTGTCGCCTTCGAAGTAGTTGTTAGAAATTTTCACCAGTTTCAGTCTTTCCTTCTCTTTTTTCAGAAATATGATCATGACTTCATCAGAAAAAAAACCTATCCCAGAAATTTGTTTTCCCGTCAGTGGACATACCCGTCGCATCAGCTATAAGCTTTTCGTTGAGCTCAACTTTCCTACCAAAAAGGGTAAGATCCCCATTATTCCAGTTCTTCTCAAAAATCTCAGTAGCCTCCTGATTAGAACCATGGAGCTTTTCCATCAAAGGAAGTAAGTCCCCATTTTTAACTTTATTCCAAGGCTTAGCATTTCTTGTGTGCATCTCAAAGCTATCCGACTCAACTCTTTTCCTATCTCCACCCATCTTGGCAAGCACAGTGGGGCAAACAGAGAGGAAATCTTTACTAGAAATGGTCTTGCCAAATCTAAGAACCCACAAAGTGTGCCAGGCCACCTTGCAGACTAAGCAATTAAGCTCGGTCCAATTGTTTATTCATCCCAAGTACTACAATTAACCTTAGGTCACAACGAGACATCATAGGGTTAAATGCGACTGGCATCTAAAATGTCAAAGAACAAGTATAGTTTATTTAGGTATTAAAACTCTTGGTGGGATATAGTAAATTAAATTTTAATATTCTTAAGCTCAATGAAGAAAAGGTTGGTAACATTGGAATGCTACTTGAATTAGGCACATGGATTTTTGTTGATATTTAAAATAATTAATCAAAATAATCATGCTGCTCTCTAATCTATTTTGAGAGACTGAGCTTGTTATTTTTTACAAGAGGATGGTGTTCTTTCTTTGGGATATGATCCAAAGAAATCTTATTCAATGTCAAATGGTTATGAAATTTTACAGCAAGAGCGAAATAATGGGTATGAAGCTTTTCCTTGATGGAAAAGAATTAGGAGTTCTTACTGTTGGCCAAAGTGTAATTTTTTCTCTGGCTTCTTTTTCATTATAAATGTGTCACTTTGGATAACATACAAAAAAAAGGTTTTAAAGGTCCTTCTAGATGTGTTCTTTGTGGAACTAGTGAGGAGAGTGTGTCTCATCTTTTCTTTCAACGCTCCTTTTCAGTTGGGATGTGGAGACAATGCTGGTCTATTTGGAATCACCATTTTTTCATGCTTCTTCTTTATCTAAATTTTAGGTTACTCAGGGACACCCTTATACTTTTGCCTCTATTTTGTTGATTGCATGGGATATAGGTCTTATTTTCATCTTGTAACAAATTTGGTTGAAGAGACATCATCGTATCTTTCGTGGTTACTAAATTCTTGTTGGGTATATTGAAAAAGGTTTTAACTTCTCTAAAAGAAATATTATAGGCTAAGTTACCTTTGGATGGTGTTCTTTCTTTCTTTGATAATCTATTTTTTCAAAAGTCCGCTTTGGAGTAGGTGACTTTCTCCTCTAGCCCTAAGTTCAAGCTTCACTCTTTGAATAAGGTAAACAGAGTTGGCAAATGGTTCCTTCCCCATTTAGGATTTTATAAATTTAATACTCATGGTTTTTGTCGAGGTAATCCAAGGGTAGTAGGTAATGGTGGAATTGGAAGAGACAATATTGAATTAGTTCACTTCTTTTTTATCTACTATGTGGATTGCTACAAATAATCACATGGAGGCTTAAGTTGTCTTACTAGCTTTGGAGAAAGCTTGTGAGTTGGGTTGGAAAAATGCTATTTGTGAGATGGACTCAATGGTGTTGGTTTCCCTTTTGAATAAGAAGAAAACTTCTCAATCTTCTTCGAGGTTGTCTCGTTATGTGGCTCGAATTCTTTACATGGCATAAAATTTTCTTTCATCTCTTTCATCCATATTCCTCATTTGTGGAATGTTGTGGATTATTTGGCTAAATATTCTTCTGATATTGATCATAGATGAAATATTGTGGATTGGGGATCTCTTTCTTCAATCAAAAGCTCAAAACTTATTACACTCCTTCATCATTATTTGGGTTGATATTTTTCTTTCTAGTCCTTGTTGGCCTTTTTTTTTAATTTTCTTGTGAGGCTCACAAGAGGTGGTTGTGAAATAAACCTCCTTGGATTTTTGGTCTTTGGCCTTTAATGGCATTCATTGCTATTCAAAAATCTTTATGTAACTCTTTCAGTTAATCAATTAATATATTCTCTTTTTTCTCAAAAAAATGAAAAAATAATTATTCTTCATGTTCTCATTTTAGTTTTAAATATTGGAGGAGGAAATTTCTTCTTGTTCGAGTCAACATGTGAAGTGGTCACATGTTTTATTTTAGTAACAAGTGTTGTATGATTTTATGCTTCTTTAAATGACACGACTTTCAAAACATGGGTATAAACCTTGAAACAATATAGAGATTATGCACAAATCTAAAAATATGAGATAATGGATGTGAAAATCGTAATACTTGCTTGGTAAGACAAATGTATTTGGATTTACATATTTTTATAATTTAAAATGCTTGGCATGTGGACTCTAAAGAGAAAATAATATCTATCCAAGAGGATGAGAACTACATGGAAAGGATATTTTATATAGGTCTTCTTTACGTTTATTAAGTATAGTACCATGTGTGATGAACCACTTGTTCAAACTCACAAATATAATCAATGCATATGTAAGATAAAGCTTGGGATGTGGATGACATGCCTTAAGTTGGATCGCATGTGATGTACTGAGTTATACATTTTGCGGGCAACCCCTCCCCTTTTCATGGCATGGCTTATTAGAAACATATGACTTGGCATAAGGCTTTCTGAATAAGATCTCATGCCTTCTTCTACGTTAAAGCAATTGCTCATAGTAATGGTGTTAGCAACTTCTTTAGAGTGGGGACATACATTGACACTCATGTTTCAATATGCGATTTTCTTTCTTCTTGTGGTCCATCCCTTTATTGGTGGTGTCATTGAGCTTGATTTCCTCCAAGAGTGTGACATTTCTTTGAATTGTCCTCTCTTGGAGACATTAGGCACAATGTTCCCTAAGTTAAGACCTTGCATGAACTAAGCAAGACTCCTTTGAACATTCCTTACACTATTTTGCATTTACAAGTTCGGTTATATGGCCACATTGCATAACACACTTTGCTTTCTTATGGAGCCATCTTATTTTTTCTTGAGTTTCAAGCATACAAAGCTTTGCTTGACTCATTAAGCTCAAATTTCATTGTTCTGTGGCAACTTAAAAAAGTTATCAGGAGGTATAGCTTTCGTCTGGTCGAACGTGAAGTTGAGCTTAGGTGTGACTTTCCCATAGCCACTTGCTTGCTTGTGTGAGCACATACCAGCTGTATGCATATGTATCTCACCTTTTTGGATACTCGCCCAATAGATAGCTTGAAGTTTCATTGTCGCAAAGTGAGCGTGTAGTTTTCTAGAAAAATAGCCTAGATCTAATCCATAACATGCAACAAAGATGGTCGAAGCTTGATCCACGCTTTTTATTTTGTCTTTTTCTTTTCTCTTTGGCTTTGGTAGTGTATTCTTGTGCCTTGTTGTTTCTCTTTTACATGTGTGTTCTTTTGTGCCTATGTTGGTTGTCGCAGGATCTTGATTGTGGAGGCTTGATCACTGGCATCCTATCTTATTAGCACTGGTACACTTGGACCCCTCTTGATGTGAGTTCCTCTAATTTAGTGGGAGCTTGAAGCAAGTTCCTCTCACTAAAGTGGGGGCTAAATCTGGGAACGAAAAATGTATCCCTCTACATTTTCGTGCTTGTTTAGGCCATCCTTTTTAAATTGTGCCTAATGTCACCTTGATCTAAGTTTTGTAATGTGTTTTAGATATTCACATTGAATTTAGGGCCCTTTTAAGCTAAACAGACCTAATTTTTCCTTAATTTAATGTTGTAATGTGTATTTATTTACACCTTCACATTGAGTTTTGGGACCTCTTGCATTCATTACCTTCACACCTAACACCCTATATTATGCATCGCGAGGCTTATTTCAATCACAATCCCGACATAGACATCAAATATACTTAATTTTCCAATTCCTTGACATTTACTCCACTTGAGAAAGCTTGGTGGGACCCATATGCCACCTTGGGCATATGAGTCCCATCCAGATGGGACCTATATGCCACAAGTGGCGTATGCTTCCCATATAGATGGGACCTATACACCACAAGTGTCATATTAGTCCTATTTGGCCCATTTTTTAGGGATTTGAGCAAGAAATCAGGTTTTTAAGTTCAAATTTCATGAATGTTGGCTTTTGTGATCTAATAAATGGTAAGCTAGAGATGGATTGCATATATAAATAAGGTTTCAAATCGTTATTTATCTAAGCCTTCATGATATCAACCTAAGCAATCAAGAGTTAAGCATTCCAATACTTCACAAGAGTGTCAAGAGAGCATTCAAGAGCATTTCTAAGGCACTCAAGGGTAGATTCCTCGAACAATTATTGCAAAATTTCAAGATCCATCATCATTTCAAGATCATAATACATCAAACATGTTGTTGAGCTAGTGTTGTGATGTACCATTGAAGATCCATTTGCAAGCGTTGTTTCATGTCCAATTCAAGATCAAGATCTACATTCTACATTGCCACTTCATGTTAGATTGTTGATTTACAACTTAAGACATCATTCAAGGTATCATTATTCATGTTTCACATTTCAAGTTTCATGTTCATATTTTATTTTTTCATTACAAGGTTTAATTACCTAAATGGGGTTTGACCAAGGCAAAACCCTATTCCCTAACAATCAATAAGTTTTTGTCTCTTTACATGAGTGATTGCAGATCTAGGTGTCTTGGAGATTGAAGGATCTTTAGGATTAAGTTGCAAGGTTGAGAAATTTCAGGATTGTTACCAAGATTTGATATCTTCCACGAAAAGTCATCCTACAGTTGCAAAATTAGGGTTCCGGACCATGGGAATTTTTGGAAGAAGGCAGAGAGATAGGAAGTGTAGATTCGGTCTTAACCCTCTCACGAGAAAGAGAAAAGTGGCAGCGATGCAGCTTTTTGGAGTATGAGTCGGTACATCACATTTTTCTAGATTTCAATGCATTGGATCAAGCCACTGTAAAGTTAGGTTTTGACATAGAAACCTAGTTTGGGACTAAACACTTTCGGTTGGCGTATGAGTCAGATTGGAAGCACCAAACAGCGAGTTTTCAAGGTTTTGGATCTTGTTTGACCCATCATTCTTCGAGCACCTTTGGCTACTTTCTGATATTTTTATTTTGCATTTCAGTTTCATTCCATAGGTCATTTAGTTAGGTTTTGAATGGTACTTTGCGTGTTACATTCATTTCTTGTCTTTCCAAGCCCTAGCTTGGCGGTGGACCCCTCTTTAGTCTCTAATGACACCCTAGCACAACTTATTGCAAGATCTATTTCCAACTTTCCACATTTGGATTGAGATCTCTAAGGTTTCCTTGAGTGTAATAATAGTGAAATAGGAACCATATCCCTTGTGCTCCATCTCCTCAAAGGTGGGGCACCCTATTTCGGTTGTTACACCCATTAAATTTTCTTGTGTTCTTGGAGCATGATGAGGAATCGTTGAAGGTATTTGTTGAGGTTGTTCTTCAAGAAGGATTTGAAAATGCGGTGAACTAGGATTTTAGGGAGGATTTGGGGGTGCATTAATAATTCCTAAAAGTTAAATAAATCTAAATAGAGAACATACTCAATCTACCTATTTAATACCAAACTCACACAAAAAATAACAATAACTTACTCCTTTGACCTCCCTGACATTGTGGAACCATTTTGATGAAGATTTGGTAAAAAATGGAGCAGTTTTTTGCTTCCTAGAATATGAGTATGACTTGGAGGGTTTGGAGGAAGTGGACAAACTTTCTAATAGCATAAAACTAAAATGAAATGAAGTTTTTTCTTTTCTTAAATAAGCAATAACATGAGTGCGTTATAACACGCTCACGTTATTGCTCATTAAAGCAATAACTTGAGCGCGTTATAATGTGCTCACGTTATTACTCATTGAAGCGATAATGTGAGCACGCTACAATCAACTCACATTATTGCTCATTGAAGCCATAACGAGAGCATGCTATAATGTGCTCGCATTTTGGCTTTTTTTTTTTAATTTTGAAAGTGGGGTGGCAACCTTTTGGCCCCCCATCCTTCAGCACCCGCCCAAAGAACATTGCTAGAAAAATTTTGATAAGTGTGCCATTGACATCATAGAGAAAGCTTTACAATGTTTGTAAAACTTAGAAAAAAAAAAAATAATACTTCATTCTATCGACACAAAAAAATGTTGTGTGCCATGATTTTCTAATAATTACTAAGTATTTGGTCAAAGATGGATGGAGGTTGGTAATATATGATCCTCTCTAAAACTTATACCAAACCATCACTCCTTTCCCTCATCAACTAGTTCATTTCTTTATTACTCACTTCATTCCACTCTATCCCAAATTTGTTGTCATAGGATTTGGTTACAAACAACAAAACTACTATACCTTCGAAATAATTTATTTTTATGATTTCCCTTCTAGTATTCCATCAAACTCCTTAAAAGAAAAGTTTATTTTATCCAAAATTGCAAACAATTTTCAACCTTCTCTATTTATAAATTAAAAATATATATAATTTAAACAAAAATCTTTTATAATTAATGTAGGCAAATGGGCGTGGACAACCATATTCATGATGGACGGTACGTCTCCTATATAACAGACTCAGACAAAGGCCTCCTTTACATTTTTGGACATATTTTTTTTAAAATAATGATCTAGATGTCAAGTAGAATTTAATGGTATAGATCATGAGTAGTAGATGGTTCTTCCTCCCACGAATAAAAATATGCACATACTTTTACATAAAACCCAATTTTTTAGTGGTTTATGAATATCATGGGGATATACTAATTTATGATCCCAACAAACAAGTATGAAGAAAAACTAACCAAGCTGTACAATGCCATCCCCTCTAATCCATGTCTTCTTGCATTTGGAAAGTTATAACTCAAAAGACGTCATTGAGTATGATTATCTTGAAAACTAGGTGAACAAAGTTGAACCATTTCTTCTTGACTTCAAGCTTGAAATAGCTACAACGTGTGACCATTATGACACTTGTTGTAATGCTAGAGTGTGGACAACTAGACAATCGTACAAACACGGTTTATTCTTTGCTCTCGTTTTCCTCGCATGAGTTGTCTTTTCGAGCCAGTAGGGGCTCGCAAAAAAGAAACAAAAATGTTATCGACCGTTGAACATTACATAAAGAGACAAGGTTTAGCATGAAGAACATGGGAGGAAAGAGATGAGGTTCTTCACTTGTTGAAATGACAAACTTTATAAAAAATCTATTTGTTGCTCTCAAAACTTTATGACACTTGTTATAAGTGTTGAAGCGTGGACCACTAGATAGTGGTACAAACCCATTTTATTTGTTGTTCGCCATACTTGTATTACAACACTACAAACCAAGTACAGACCACTAATCAACACTTCTATTACAATACTACAAGCACTGACTGCTACTAAGGACACTTGCACATTTGTTGTAACATTGAAGAGTGGACCACTTGGCTATCGTACAAACCCATTTTATTCGTTGCTCTCATTTATCTCACAGGCATTGTCTTTTGGAATGTCAGTAGGCGCATGCGTGAAAAACATCGTTCTCGCTTCCCGCCTGTTGTAGAAATTCACGATAAAAACGTGGAGAAGCAGGCAGGAGGAAAGAGATAAGGTTTCACGTGAACAGCGTACGATTTGATAGTGCTGAATCAGCTAATGAAGACATGTTTCATGTTTGTGGCTTGTAATTGAAGAGAAATGTTTATGCTAGTTGCCCATAAATAGGGGATAGGGGATTGGAAGGAGTGGAAGGCAACGTTGAGCATTGTTAGCTATTTATTTGCATTGAGGAAGAAATCTGTGGAGGAAGGGTTCTAGGCGTGGAAGCTGATATTATGGCGGGCACGACGCTGAAAGTGGCGGCCATTTGTGGCTCTCTCTCCTCCACTGCAAACAATCTGGGACTTATTAATGCCGGTAAGGCTTATGATATTAGTTTCATAATGGTTCTACAATTAGCTTATGATACTTAATGAAATTCATTGCCTTTGGCAGCCATTGAAATTGCTAAGGAGTCCATTCCAGGCATGGAGATTGAGTTGGTGGATATAAGTCAGCTGCCTTTTCTCAACACAGATTATATTAAAGCCTGTGTGTGGCCAGATGAAGTAAAAACCTTCAGGAGTAAAATCCAGGAAGCAAACTGTCTGCTGTTTGCCTTGCCGGAATATGTCTATTCAGTATCCGGTCATTATTTTTTTAATCTCATATCCCGTCGTACAATCTTTATTGAAAAGGATCTTACATATGAATGATTTTTTAAATCTGTTGTCTTGTTTACCGAGCAGGTGTACTGAAGAATGCAGTGGATTGGGCAAGTCTGCAACCACCCAATATACTTGCAAGAAAAGCTGCTGCAGTAATGACTGCTTCTGGCGACCTTGGTGGTGCAAGGGCCCAATATCACCTGAGACAAATGGGGGTCAACCTCGATTTGTTCTTTGTTAACAAACCAGAAGTGTTTGTTAACTCCTATACGACCCCCCCGAAGTTTAATGAGAATGGAAATTTGATTGATGAAGATGTGAAGGCCAGTGTGAAGCAGCTTCTCTTGGGTCTGCAGTTACTGGCCACTCAGCTTCTCACCCGCCCCTGACCATATGGACATACACAGAATTTTAATAAACATTTCAGATAATGAAATGCTGTGGACGATTCGTTAGATTTTATGGAGTGGTGGAGTGTTAGAGATTATCTAGTACAATGTTTTTAATATGGTTCGATACTTAACATTTCAGATGATGAAATGCTATGGAGAGTTAGAGATCAGTACTCTTGTGTTTGGTTCAATGATCTTGGTTTGTGTGTTTCGAATATGATGAAATAGTTTGGTTTTATTTTCATTGGATATGAAGTTTGGCTTTCTAATAATTCGGATTGGTTTTGTTTGCTTTCTAAGGTTTCGAGGCCATCAGTCGCCCCTTTCTGCTATATAAGATTAATAAGTGTTTCTAATGGTACAATACTGACCACTGCTCTAATGCTACAGTACTGACCACTGCTCATTTTCCTCGCATCACTTGTCTTTTCGAGTCAGTAGGCGCATGTGGAAAAAACATCAAAAATGCTATTGGCCGCCGAACATTACATAAATATCGTTGAATGTTTTGCACAAATTCACGTAGGAAGAAAGAGATAAGGTTTCATGTAAACAGCGTACGAGGAAAGAGATGAGGTTTTATGTGCTGATTCATCCCATGTATAAGAAGGGGATATATCTTCTATCAGCTTTGGTCCTTTAGTCCAATTAACCTTAGGTCAGGATCTAAGGTTAAGTAGGCCATCTAAAATAATCCAAAAGAACAAGTATAGTTTACTAAATTTATATTTTAATATTCTTAAGATCAATCGAGAAAATGTTGGTTGGTAACATTGGAATGCTTTTTGAATTGGACACATTGATTTCTGTTGATATTGAGAATAACAATTTATTGTACATGTACTCATTCTAGTTTAATATATCGGAGGAGGAAATTCTGTCTTGTTTAAGTTAACCCATGAATAGGTCACATTTAATATCACGCATTTCATCATTTTACGTTTCCTTAAGTGTTCTTAAACATGGGTAGCAAACCTAAAACATCGAGAGACTGTGCATACATCTAAAAATTGAGACAATGACTCTCAAACTCCTAATGCTTGCTTGGCAAGACAAATGTATTTAGATTTATACATTTTTACAATTTTACAACTATATTTGGCATTTGGTCTCTAAGGAGAAAAGTTAATATATTCAACAATATGCAAGATGCACAACAAGCATGTATTTTACATTGACATGCTTTCTGGTTAATCAAGTATAGTACCAAGTACAAGCATATGTTAACTAAAACTATCCTTCATAGACCATTTCAAATTTATATATTGTTGTTTGTTGTGTTATTCAACGAGTGACACAAAGGCCAGGTTCATTAGGTGAAAGTGGACACCACAAGAGAGGAAGGGATGTTGTGCTTAAGAAAGTATTTGTGAATTAAAAAACCTTTCTACAATGTCAAATATGTATATGAGATGACATAGGATTAATGAGGTGCATATATTGTGTTTGGCTCTAAAACTCTACTTATAAAGATTACTTATGGATGTTTGAAAATATGTCAATCAATATATATTTTTTTATTTCTTCTGCTTGTTTCTTAGTTTTAGCTATCATTTTTTTTGTAGTGTGTCCACTTATATCTTCTATTCAAATCCATCATGTAAATAGTGTGGCTCTAGCCTTAGTTACACATGAGTTGCATATGACTCATTTTTATTAAGTCATACACACACACACACACAAAGTAAATAAATAAAGTAATATCTGATTTACCACATTTCAAATTCATTTCTTAAATTAGGTTAATAATGTACATCAACCCATACAATCCTTACCCAAGTTATTTTCAATGATCTTGGTTACTTTCAATAGAATGAAATAGTTTGGTTTTCTTATATGGATGTTTATATTCATTATCTCTAGTAGGGGGATATATCTTATACGAAGTTTGGTTATTTAATCATTTTGTTGTTTAATATTGAGATTGGTTTTGTTTGTTTTTAAAGATTTCATATGTGGCCCATTTCAGGTATATCAGATCTATTATATTAATAGGTGTGACTTAAAAAATATTGTGTAATCAAAACATTTATATGTAATCTATTGATTAAAATATTGATCTAAAATTTTGTAAACACTAACACATCCATATTTTAAATTACTAATTATTTTTACTATAAGCTATAATGTTATGAAATTTCTACATTTTGTAATGTTAGAATGTTGTTTCCCTTACTAGTATTATCATTGATTGAAAATTTCTAGCAATAGTTAACTGTGACAATATTTTAAGCAAGAAAATTTCATCAACAACAAAAAACCTGACTATAAACAAATCTTTAATTCCTCTACATCTTGAGCTTGCATCAATTGATTCAAATCAATGCAACTAAATATGAGACTTAAAAGACTAGGATATTCATGTTCTCCATCATAAAATATGATGGCATGAAATCGATCTAGGGTCCATTTCCCTATCGTAACGAGATGAAATGTGTTTATTCCAATTTTTTTTTATAAAGGGTAAAACGGGTTTTACAGGCACCCGAAACCACAAAGTTTACAATAGAAAGGAAAGGATAAAAAATTCCAACAGAAGCAAACGACTGCACAAAAGGAATAATACAGAAGAAACAGCAGCCGTCTGCCAAAGACCAGGAAGGTCAGACAAAAAATCCAACAAAAAAGCCAACAAAAACACCGACCGCGATTAACCCAGTGTCTTTAGGACAGACTCGGTCTCACCCTCTAGGTTTTGCATTTCTTGAGCACCCTTCTTAAAGGTTTGAATCATTTGTAGGGTGGGAGGAGCCTTCCTCTTATAATGGGCCCTGGCTCTCTTAGAAATGTCGGCATCCTCCTGGTTTCTTTCGTTGATTTCATCCAGATCAACCACCAAAGACCCCTGTTGGGCTTTGTCCAATTTCTCAGTCATGGTATTGATTATGATGGCGTTGTGTCTGGCCATTCGATTGTTCTGCTCGGCAATAATTTTAACAGTATTTTTCATTTTCTCTAACTCAATTTCAACCCTTCTATCCTTGCCAGCATGGGACTGGGTTTCTCTGCTGACACCATGATCTCTTCGTTCCACCTCTTTCTTGTCAAGCTCCGTAACCTTGGCTCCCAAATCTTGTAGTTTACTTTGAAGGGCCCAATTTTTTATCTTTAGCTCATTGATTTCATGAAAGGTCCATTTCAAAAGTTTTAAATAGTTATTAGC
>VDFB02297291.1:0-27615 GCA_007258455.2 Sequoia sempervirens | reverse complement strand
GATGAAAAAATTTGGAATTCCTGTCACCCTTAGTCAACCAAGACACCCTAGACCTTTGCCGCCAAAACACTTCCTCTTTAGCAATGATATCGTGCAGTTGAATAAGGAGTTCATTTTCCTTTTCTCTAAAATTGTCAATGTATCCCCATTTCTGGATTTTGACTTGAATCTCCTGAATTTTACCCTGGATTTCTGTTTTAGAACCAAAAAGATTACCAAAAGCATCCTTTTTCCATCTTCGAACATTAGTTTTCACTTCCTTTAGTTTTTTAGCAACCCTAAACATAGCAGTGCCAGAGATATCAACATTCCACCATCTACGTATTTCCTCAAAAATTCAAGGATGAGAAAGCCAAAAAATTTCGAATCTGAAAGGTAAGTTCTTTTTCACCTTAGTAGGATCCGCAATAAGATAGATGGGAAAGTGGTCAGATCCAACCCTTAACAAGGCTCTCAGAGCACAACAAAAGTTTATAAACCATTGACCCGAGACCAGGGCCCTATCAAGCCTCACTTGGATCAAGTCAGACCCAAACCTCCTATTAGACCAGGTGTAAGAAGCTCCTTGTAAATCTAAGTCAATCAAAGCATTGTTGTTTATGAAATCGGATAGGCCGGATTTACTTTCCCAATTGATTTGAGATCCCCCAAATTTCTCATCATTCAGAAGGGGGGTGTTGAAATCACCCATAACCAACCAGTTTTCATTAGCAAAACATCTTCGAAAACTTGATAACCCAAGCCAAAAAGAGTTTCTAGCCTTCTTACAATTCGGAGCATAAACATTAGATTGGATTCAACAAAAGTTGTCTCTAATGTGAGTAAATCTAGTGGCCACTACATTACCATTCTCCATTAAGGGCTCACCTTTAATAATTAACTTGTTCCAAAAAGTAACTATACCCCCCGAAGCACCCGCAGAACTATTACCATGAGCCCCACAGTGCTGAAAATTTTTAAGATTTTCTACTTTATCTTTAGGCATTTTAGATTCTTGAATAAGGAGAATATCGGGATTGTGGTCCCTAACAAAATTTTGCAAAACATCCTTTTTATGACGACTATTCAGCCCTCTTATATTCCAAGACATTATTTTCATTTCTTACCTGGGGATTGAAGTATCTCCGGAATGGTCATTTGGATGCCATCCGCAATATCCTGTAGGCTACCTTGCTCCCTTTGCCATTTTTCAGATTTTCTTCCGAAGCAGGGCTTGGACGTCCCACAATCGGCCTTGGCTCTAGTCCTTGTTACCACACCACTTGAAGTTTCCTTCATTCTCTTTTTTTCCTCCTTTTTTTCCTTTTTGGATTTTGAATGTGATATCACCTCCTCCCACTCGGTTTCATCTTGGCTTTCCATTTCTCTGCCTAGTTCCCCATCCTTCTCAGAATACAATCTCTGATCCCAAGGGAGGGTATCCATTAAACCATTCTTGGGTTCTGTAGTATTATGCATTGGGGTTCTCAGATTCATGCTTTGACTATCAAGAGTATCCTTCACTACTTCCATATTGGCAATCTCCTGATCCTGACCCCCGTTGGAGCAAGGGTTAATACAAGGAGAAAGGAAAGGGGCAGGAATTTCTATTTCCAAGGATAAACCCTTAATGGGTATATCATCCAACCCAGGGATATTCATGCTTCTAGTCGACAATAAAGATAAAGACGAAACAAAACCTGAAACATCATTACTGGGTACATCATTCTTCAAAGAATCTCGAGCTTCCTTCACAAAGGGAATACCTTCCCCACTTACCTCAAAAGGTGATACCAAATCTTTCGGATCCTTAGGAGCCTGAGAACAAGTGCCATCAAACCTAGGACAACCTTCCTTGTTCAGGCCATTGTGGATCTCCTTCGAATCTTGAGGAAAGGAATTACCCTCGGAGTTCTCCTTCACATTTGGATCAGGCACATTCTTAACCTCCTCTGGCTTTTTTATCCAAACATTCTTGGTGTTGGCTGCTTTCTCTTTTTCATTTTTATTATTTAGCGGACATTTCTTTGCCCAATGCCCAGATTTTCGACATTTGAAACAAACAAAGGGTGTTGTTTCAAATTCAATAGCTTGCTTCCAAACTCCTAGCTTAGATTGGATGTCAATCGAAGATGGAAGATCAGCATTTTGTGAAACCCCGACACATATTCTAGCAAAGACCAAACACTTTCTTTCCGCTATCGTTGAGTCAATGGGCAGAAGTTCACCAAAAGAACTAGCAATCCCATTGAAGATATCAGTGTTCCAGTACTCCAAAGGAAGACCAGGTAATCTAGCCCAAACTGGCACCATTTCGAAGATTGAATCAGATAGATCTACCCTAGAAGACCATTTCTTCAGGGCCAAGGAGGACTTTCCGATTACCCAAGGACCACCACTACGAACAACCCTAGAATCCTCAATACAGGTAAACTGAAAAGCAAAGAAACCCCTTGGGAGCGCCGCAACCGAAACTAGACCACTGGTTTTCCATTTTTTTTAACAAACTCCCTTACCACTTCAATATTGGGCCTGGGACCCAAAAATTTTCCAACCAAAACATTCTCCATCCTAGCAATGTTATGGTCTATGATTTCGTCCGGCACAGAAATAGAAAACTTTCCAGACCCCGGATCAGAGAGGATACGCACGGGGGGAAAAGAGGAAATATGATTTGGCTTACATCCAAACAGCGAAGACCACGACTTACCTTTTTCATCCCCCTCGACCGCAAAATCCACGCCAGCTTTGGGAACAAAAGACCCAACCTTTCCACCGGACTTTATACTATTTATTTAAAATGAATGTTTGATTTTTCACTTTATTATTTTCCTTGACTTACTAAAGTTTCTCATTATTATATTCTATGCATGATGGTATTTTATACTAATCAATTGTCTATATTTTCTCATGAATTTGTTATGTGCATGATTTTATTTATGTAGATGAAAGTTTTTATTAAGAAAATATGCAAGATCCCTTGAATAATTGACCTATAAATTACATCTTTTAGTAATAATATTACTTTGAGTAAAAATATTGAATTATATTTTGTTTAATGATGATTATAGTCATATTTACAAAATAAGACATTTTTATTATGCATATGGTTATGTTGTCACTTGGATTTAATCACATGTACTCTCTTGTATCAGTAGAGTGCACATTCATAAGTCTCTCTCATATAAATGTAAGAGCCAAAAACAAGAGAGTCTACAATATTTATTGTCTATGTAGCCATCAAAATATGACCTCAATGGAGCCGTTGCTGTCTATTGGTTGCATAAACAGTATGATAGTTACAAAATAGGACCATATCTTATACACATAATTATGTTGTGAGTTGGATTTATTCACAATAGAATCCTCATTCATAACGTCTCTCCCATATAAATGTAAGATTGAAAATGAAAAGAATCCACAATATTATTATCTATACAGCCATCAGAATATGACCTCAACTGGCCGGTGCTGTACCATACCAAGTAGATCAACTCTCAACTGCCACCTGCAAATAAAAACACAGAAATTCTCTTTTTCTCCACACGTTAACTTTACTTTCAGACTTTTGTATGTCCGACTTTATCGGCCACTATTTAAGAGTACGCACGTCCATGGCGGTGGTAGCCTTCAATAATTTTATTTACAGCTTTCCTTCCGACTTGACTCTTGATAAATGTCGTATAGCTAGCTATAAGCCTTCTACGAGATTAAAGCTTTTACTCGGGAGGATCTATCCAATGATTATTCTTATAATTCCAAAGCAGTCACATCATTTATATCATCTAAAGAAATTTTATTATCCTTATCATTATTAAGGATTAATTTGAAGTATTGAATGCCAACACTAGAATGTTTGACTATTAGGTGTAATGGGTTCAATAATACTTTGTCAATATACATCATTTTTTTAAATGATCATATAAAGAGACAATAGTAGATGAATTAGTGGTTCATAAATAAAATTGTAAAGATCAATTATCTAAATCACATCAACAAATTTAATGAAAACTATTTTCATTCTCTATGGAAGTAGAAAAACAAGAAGAATCTTCTTCAATAATAGATAATATCAATTCATTACAAAACTACAATAGAACCACTAGCTACCTTGACATAACCTCCTTTTATCCTTGAATTTAGAGCAGATTTATACCACCTTCTATCACTAAAAAATAGTGTTGAACACTCTGTTTGCTAGAGCCCTTCAAATATCTTACCCCCTAGACTTTTACATCAAATTTGATTCATCAATCAGCCATTACTAAAAATGGAGTTTCGAACAATCCATTTATTAGAGTCATTACAATCTCTCACCCAAAGCACCTTACAAATGAAGAAAATCATCTCTTTGAAGCTCTTGAGAAAAATAGACACCATTACCAAAAAATACATAAAAAATGTAGAAAGACAAAAATAAGTAAAATGAATTTTAGGAACGAATCAATAAATTTATGTTACCTATAATACTTCAAACATTAAGACTATTGTCTATTTTGTTGGAGTTGTCATGTATTAGAAAATCTTTAATTAATTATTATTCTAATTCTCATTCACTTAAGCTAAACTTAGATTTCTTTATTAGTTAACGCAATGTTTTATTTATATTAACTACACTTGTCATGATCTAATCCCTTTATCATTAGGGTTGCTCTTATAAAACATGTATTGTCTCTTGTAATATTCATTTTGTAAGTATTTTCTTTTTGAGGAATAACAAATCTTTGTTTTGCAGAGCTCTTGGGTGGAAGGTGTTTTGTTCATTGTTTGATCTTGTGTCTCATGTTATTCACAAATCTAACATGGTATTAGAGAAAAGGATTCAACAAACCCCTTCTCCATTTTTGAGTTTTTTCTCATCTAGGGTTACAAGATCAAATCTATAATTTTTAGTGTTTTTTTTTGCAATATTTTGGAGATGGGTGAATTTTAGGAGCACTTTGGCAAGAAGCTTTCCTCACCATCATGTTCAAGAGGCCGATTCAACGAATTTCGATATAAAATTTGTTTCTATTTGGTGCAAGGGTTTCAAAGGAAAAATCTTCTCACCAACAGACCTAGTATGACCCCTATACAAAATTGTACAAATATATTTTTTAAATTAAACAAAATGCAACACTTTGAAAAGCGTTACTCTTTATTAAAATTTCATGCCACCTATTTTGGGTGGCATCCACCATAGTTCACCACCAATGGTAGCCTACCACGAAAACCTACCACCACATTTGGTTTTAGCCCCCTCAAGCTTTGCTTCTGTAGATTGAGGTCCCATTGGTGACCATTCCCTATGTGCCAACCCATTTCCAATGGATCAACTCCCCTTGCGATCATGTGGGTGAATAGGGGTCAGCACCTAGGCACCTGCACCCAACTACCTAATCTTGCATATGACCATGGGCTTATTTTTTTTAGCCCCATGTTTGCTCTTGAGGTCCTAATTGTGCAAATTTTAAAAAATTGGGTATATCTTGGGCATACGAACTTTGTTTTTCAAAAAAATTATATCATAAAAAAATTGGTTTTGAAACCATTCTATATTTATAGGTAATATTTCTTATTTTTTACTAGAAAGTTGCTACAGTTAGTTGAAGTCAAACTTTCTTTTTTGCACTTTTGAGGCTATAACTTGGGCAAACAAACTCTATTTTTTGCAAACAAATAGGCATTATAAAGGTCCTTCAATACTCTACACATCCATGCAATCTATTTTTTTAGAATATTCACCTGGTACACAAAGATCTCTCTAATGTTTTCTTTTTCTTTTTTAAGCTTTTCTACTCTCAAAATTGTATTAAGGTTTTACTTTTCCTATTGTGGGGGTTATATTTCTTTCTTTTAGTATCTATATACATCAGACATCAAAAATACTATACCACACATTATTTTGAAAACCTCAACCATCATGGCAGACATCTCTTCATTTGAAAATTTTATGCCACACAACTATCATACCTAGAAATCTCATATGACAAGCATGCTCATGTCTAATGGTTTATGGTCCACTTTGGAAGAAGTACATCTTAAAAAAAAAGATTAAAATACATATGTAGATTCTTTATGAATACCTCTAAAAAATCAAGCTCTGTACATACACTCCATGTGAAAAAGCATGCATCCACACATCACATTCCATGCTTCAAACCCTTACATGTGAAACCCACAAGAGTTCTCACACAAGACAACTCCAACTTCCCCAACCATAAACAACTACTCATGTGCTTGCTTTTATAGACATAAGATTGTATAAAACCACAAAGTTGTATTACATAAATCATGTGACTAATACCATGAGCTTACAAAATCATTTCCCCCCCTTATTTAGTTTTTCCAATATTAAATATATTTTCAATGTGCAAACCTGTATTAAATATTTATCTCAATGTTACATAAAACACATAAAGTGGCCCCAAGAATGTTTAACCCATGTGATGCATGCATCCCTAGATCCCCTAGTTTCACCACAAATAATATCAAACTACATTATAACATTATGCAAGTATTACAACAAATGTTTTCCTAACAAGTTTCACTCTTTTTCCACTTGACCAAAGTCCTTTGTCTACCATTATCTCTTGGAAATTGAATATATAAGAACTCACTTCCTAATATTTGTTACAAATATCATACGTTATTTCTTCTTTATCTTGCTTTATCTAGCCCAATTAAGGAATCACTACTTATATGGACTCTTTAGAAATTCTTCTTGATTTTGACAACATGAGAGGTGACTCTTAGTTAATGAGGATCTTTTCCTCATAGTATCTCTTTAGCTTGGGGAATGTGTTGGTTGATAAAACATTACTAGTAATTGATTTAATTTTAATTTTCTTTTAGTTGTTTTCTTTCTCAACCTAGGAATTTCTAACATCTATCATCTCTAAAGTTTCCTTTGAAAACTCTAAATTTTTGGTGACTTCTTTTATTCTATTGCTAAATAGTATCTCCTCTTCTCCACCAATTTAATTTCTTTTTACTTCTTCCCTTACATATTTCCTCTTCTTCCCCATAGTAACCACATCTATAGTATCCCTACAAATAAGTTCATTTGAACTTCTCTAATTTAAAAATTTCCTTATATTATTCGAATTGCCTTGTCATTTTAGTTAGAATATAGTTCTAAATTAGGTTATTAACCACTCTATTTCTTTAATATTCATGAATTCAATGTCCACTAAGGATTGTAACTAATCTCAATACTAAGGTTTCTTCAGTTTTACCCCTCTTGACACACTCTTTAATCTTCTCACACTTTTTATAACCTTTTACATTATCTTTCCTCTTAGTCCTATTATTGCTTCAACATTCTTTCTTCTTTCTTATTTTCTATCATGATCATTAAATTATTTTCAAAACCCATCATGATCTCACCAATAATTATTTTATACTTTTGTTATCAAAATTTTCCATAAATATTTAGTGATTTAATTCATCCATCCTTAACTCCTTTCTTTTTAATACATTAATTTATTAGGGGTAGTACAAGACACATAATACTAGATCAAAACTTCATGCTTTTTAATACCTACATGATCTCTACCTTAGTTTATATTCTTGTAGGGTAATTTTACAAAACTTACCTTCTAGTCCACTTTGGGTTTTCATCATTAGTCTCCATTACCCCTCTATTTTTATTTTTCAAGTTAATAGGAATCGATCCAACTACCCTTTAGAATTTTTAGAAAGGCATTCATAAGGAAATCATGGCTTTGTAAGGACATGGAAAATCTTATTGGTAGAAATCTATATTTTTAGTGAGGGTCATCACTATAAGACAATGTCTAAGAATCAAAGGTAGATTCCTTACCTATCTAAGGTTACCCCTAAAACTATTTTTGTTTTTGGGGGTGAAAAAATGATAAATTTTGGTTGGATATAGATAGAGGTTTCTTGGATTTGGAGTCCTTTTAATTAGTCACTCTTGATTTTAGGAAGGCATTCATAGGGGAATTATTGCTTGGATACACAAGTTGTCAAATTCAATCACATCAAAATACACTTTCCCACTTTCTTTGGATGTTAAGGTACATGTAAGACATGTGCCATGTTGTGATTATTCCAACAAAGTGACTAGGTGACACATAAGAAAATATCACTATCAACATATGGCATTGAATTCGTCATTAAAGGAATATCTTGTGGTGGGTTTTAGTTGATTGGTAGAATCTATAGACTTCTAAGTTACATTGATTAGTTGGGAACTAGGGTTTAGGCTTACTACATGTTGACCTAGTTTTATAGTTGGTTGCAAAAATAATCTTAGTGGTTTGAAAGGAAAAGATGCAAAGAGGAGTGAGGAAGAAGGAAATAGATACTTGATACTAATGGATGAAGATGTGGGATTATGGTGAGGGAAAATATGATACCAATAAATAATATGAATGAAAAGGAAAAGGAAAAGGAAATGGATTAGGGATATAGAGTATGAGATGTACTTTTTGGTAAAGGAAAGTATAGAAGTCCAAAATTCTATGACTCAAGAAAATGGGTTAGGGATCATTAATGTGGTGTTCCTAATGCTAGAAGAAAAAAGAGCAATCTATTATTTTTTCCACATACCTTATACCTTTTGGGTATGATGGTATGAGTAATCCTACTAGTGTGGGTCCCAAAAGGAGGAAGGGAGATGAGGAATGGGGTGATCAAAATGAGTAGAGTAAATACTAAAAGCCTAATATTTTTAGACTCAAAGCAAAAGGGAATTCTCAAATTAGGAATTAGGGATGGTGAATTTCAATGCTAAAGGAGAGTAAGCATGGAGAATATTCAAGGTTCATGGATTAGTCTTATAGATGAAGAAGCACATGAATATATAGAAACCTAAAATTCTAGGGCCAAAGTCAAAGACAAGGTAAGGAATGGAACCATGGGGAAAGCAATGATAAAGACCTAAGTATTGAAAATTCTAAATGACTAAAATAATCAAGGGTCTTAAACAATAATATAAATGTTGGGCTTTAAGGAATGGAGGGAAATAATACCAACAAGAGGATACCTATAACCCAACAAAGGCTAAAAATAGACACATGCACCCCTAACATTTAGAAATTTCTATAGTTTGAGATATTTAAGCACATGAAAAGTATAATGAAAGGAAAAATACTACAACAAGAGCATTTTTGAATAAGGGGGTCCATAAAAGGAATTCTTAGATTAGTTATATATGGTGGTTAAAACAATGCTCTATTAATAAAGTAAGGACTATAATTAGATGTATTTTCACTTACTAATGTAGGACCAAAAATTACCTAGAAAGGGGAAAGACAAAAATATCACATAGCAACTATAGCGAAAAAAAAATATAAATCTTTGATAAAATATCAATGAGGGCCTCTATGGGAAACAAAATAAAACTAAAAATAATTAGAAGTAGACTAGAGTTCTTTCACTAAGAATGATATGCAATGTAAAGGCTAGAAATGACAAACATCATAGAGGGGCTTCATAATTTTATCTAAAATTAGAGATGGTGTTGCAAGGAAGAAAAAAGGAAATTTTATTAGAGAATGTTCCTAATTTTTTTAGGATAAGAAAACCAACTTAGGAAACCATGTAGTAAGGTTTATCATAGTAAAATGTTTTCAAAATAAATTCATACAAGAAATGAATCCTCGTGAATTAAGACAACCTTGGAGTAATCCATGGAAAAAAAGTGTGTTCAAGCGAGTTCATTTCATCTTCATGAAATCAACTAAACTTATTGTTTGAAGTAATAAATTTAACAATCTTAGAGATAAATTTTATTACAATGTGGAAATCAACACATACTCAAAGTTTCTTAGCAACTCTAATATTTTTTCTCATGAACATGTCGAGAAAACCAAAGGCAATTGCCAACTTTTCAATATGGTGGTAGAGAGATAACTTTTTTCCCTACTTTTCCACACCACTAAGTAAGTGTTTTGCATTGGGAAAATACCCTATTTCCTTCATCTCTAAAGCCAATTTCTCCAACTTTGCATATATCTATTGTGTCTATGGATGTAATTTATCTCTTGCAGAAGAAGCATGTACCATTTTATTTACTTTAATCCAAGTACATCTAGGGATCTTTTTAAATTGATATCTTTCATCAATCTTCTTAGCCTTTGCTCACACCACTTGTCCAATTTTGCATAGATGTTTGAGAGAAGACCATAAGTCATGTCATCTTTTTTAGGATCTAAATAAAAACTAATCACTATAAATATTCCTGAACCTATATTTACATGTGATCTATAGACAGCAAGAAAATAGAACCACACAACCACCACAAGTTCAACTGGAATCTTAATGATTAAGTTTTTGTTAACCATGCACATACAATGATAAATTGTAGGTGTAATTAAATAAGAGTTATCCATGTGACAAAAGTATGTACAACCCACAATGCACTAAACCTGCATGGTTCTATGCACATATAACACAAAGAAAATTTTATAATGTCAAGATATGTTCTAGATTGCTTTATTAATTTAAATATTTTGAGAGAATATCCCATAAATATTGCATTCCATGAAGATATATTTCTTCCACATATTCCATACATGTCTACCAAAGCATATCTAGTGATAATATCTTTTGACGGATTCCATACCCTACTTGAAAGCTCCCATTTTGACACAAGAAAGGAAGCTACTGGAAAAAGGTTGTAGAGTTTGAATTTACACCTAACAATTGCATTTTCATACAAGTTTCTGAAGCCTTTCAACAAGTCCATTTTTCCTATTTACAATTTTTTTTTAATTTCATTTTCTATTCACATTTTTTCTATTTTGTACTTCTTATACTAATCTATCCATATGACTTTCTTCTAAATTATTGAAGTATAATTTTCTAAAAAACCATTCACATCTTTTCATATCCATGTCTATATGTATTATGAAGCTAATAAGCTTCTTATTTTGACTTGTAGTCAAGTAATGATTAATTTTTAATTTGAATTTGCATTATTTTATAGAAATAAAATATTTCTATATGATAGACATTATGAAAAAAAAAATGATCTTATTTTTAATATAGTTAAAAACATCTTTATTAATTATTAATTTTTAATTTTTTTAATTTTGAAATCTATATATTTTCTCTTTTCTATGTGTAAATTACTAACTTGAACAACTTTCAAATTTTGAGAGAAAACCTTGTTTTATTTTAAAATATAATAATAGTATAGAAATGCTTTGCAATTTCATTTCTAACTTATAGTTGACTACTATAAACACAATTTTACTTGCTTGCTAAAGTATTTCCAGGAAAGATAAAAGATTAAAAAATTGACTTTATTATATGGAACAATAATATAGCAAGGTTAAAATGGATATAGAATATAAATTCTCTCGTTTTTATATAGAATGAATACATAATTATTTTTATAGTTATACTACATGCATGTCAAATCACCTTTGAACTATATCTTTAGAAACATCTTTATTTGTTGCTAGATTCATGTTCTCTAATAAACAGCCTTGTATCATGGGGAGAAAAGATTATGGTAAAAGTAATGTTTTAATTATTCATTTCGAATACGTTAGTCTATTTATGTTTCTACCTCATAATGTCAAAGATCTAGGTATTGCATCTTTTGCTACTGCACTTGTAGCTAGTTACGACCTATCAAATCTCCACTATAAGAAATTTATTTTTAATCATGACATTTTTTAATTAACATTTTTTTTTTATTTACAATTAATGTCAACTTTTTCTTTGAAAATGTTTCATGCATTATACTATTTATTTAAAATGAATGTTGATTTTTCACATTATTATTTTCTTTGACTTACAAAGGTTTCTCATTATTATATTCTATGCATGATGGTATTTTATACTAATCAATTGTATATATTTTCTCACGAATTTGTTATGTGCATGACTTTATTTATGTAGAATGAAAGTTTTTGTTAAAAAATATGCAAGATCCCATGAATAATTGATCTATGAATTACATCTTTTAGTAATAATATTGTTGTCTTTTAGTAATAATAGTGCTGTGAGTAAAAATACTGAATCGTATTTTGTTTACTGATGATTATAGCCATACTTATAAAATACGACCTTATATTATGCACATGATTATGTTGTCAGTTAGATTTATGCACATGTACTCTCTTGTATCAGTAGAGTCCACAATCATAAGTCTCTCTCACATAAATATAAGAATAAAAAGTAAAAGAGTCTACAATATATATTGTCTATGCAGCCATCAAAATGACCTTAAACTCTCAACTGCCACGTGCATAAACACAAAAATTCTCTTTTTCTCCACATATTAACTTTACTCCCAGTCTTTTGTATGTCCGACTTTATCGGCCGCTATTAAATAGTATCCACGTTATAATCGTTGAGATAGACACAGATTTTGGCAGAGGCACGAGTGCCGTAAACCACAGCTGGGGATTTTGTCAGTGAACATTTTGGCAGAGGCACGAGTGCCGTAAACCACAGCTGGGGATTTTTTCATCTCTGCTTCCGACTTGACTCTTGATAAATGTCGTATGGCAAGAGTTCCGTTGCTTTTTTACCAGATATTTTAACGATGATGGGGTTTTCTAAATGTATATTAGCAAGAAGTAAGCTTGTTTTCATGAATGAATTGAAGGCTTCTACAAGACTAAAGCTTTTAGTCGTGAGGATCTATCTAATGATTATTCTTATAATTCTAAAGATGTGATTTGGAAGTCACATCAGAAATTTTATTATTTCTATCATTATTGAGAATTAATTTAAAGTATTGAATGTCAACACTAGAATGTTTGACTGTGAGTACAATGGCTTCATTAATACTTTGTCAATATATACCATTCTTTTAAATGATCATATGAAGATAAAATATTAGATGAACTAGAAGCTCATGAATAAAATTGGAAAGACCAATCATTTAAATCACATCAACAAATTTAGTGGAAATTATTTTCATTCTTTATAGAAGTGTTAAAATCAGAATAATCTTCTTCAATGATAGATATTATCAATTCATTGCAAAACTACAAGAGAACCACCAGCTCCCTCAAGACATTACCTCCTTTTATCCTTGAATTCAAAGTTGATTTATACCACCTTTATCACTAAAAATTAGTGTTGAACACTTTGTTTGCTAGAGCCTTTAAAATGTCTCACCCCCTATATTTTTATATCAAAGTTGATTCATCAATCATCCATCACTAAAAATGGATTATCAAACAATCCATTGATTAGAGATGTTACAATATCTCACCCAAAGAACCTTACAAATGAAGAAAATCATCTCTTTCAAGCTCTTGAAAAAATAGAGACCATTACCAAAAAAAACATAAAACATGTAGAAAGACAAAATTAAGTAAACTGAATTTTACGAATGATACAATAAATTAAAGTTACATCAAATACTTAAAACATTAAGGCTATTGTCTACTTCATCCTTCTTTGTAATTCATGGATGGAAAAAGTAGACGTATTCATGGTATCTATCTTAAACCTCCATAACAATGTTTTCTATTCTCACACTTCCCTACTCTACATTTACTTGGGTTATTGTTTCCAACTTATCAATCTTTGAAGAATGAAAATTCATGTGTGTAGATATCCAAAAGCTAGCAAAGTCCTTTCAAGAACTTTAGATGGTGATATTGTTTATTGACTATTTGAATCTTCTTTTCTGGCTCTACAACGTTGAACATTTTTTTTTTGTTTTTCATTTTTCAATCACCTTCTAAGTGTTCATTTTCCTTGTAACTTTCTACTTTATTACATCATGTAGAATAAGTAAATAAAATCATAGAGTATTGCATGACTTTATTTATATAGAATGATAGTATTTAGTTGCAGATTGGTTGTCTATGTTTTTTATTGAAACAATCTTAGAGAGTTGTTGTACACATTGAGAACTTGTGATGTTTAATTATAAACATAACACAAGAAGTCTAATTCAATGAAAGAAGAAAATTCATAGTACAATTGTGTTACCTGTAGCTCTCTTATGACACCAACTTCAAATAGTAGATATTTGAATAATTATGTTTTGAACATAAAATAAAATAACTTTAATATATAAATATAATTTATTATTGATATTAATACTCATATTAAATAATTACAAGATATTTATCTTGCAAGAGTCTTCTGATATCAAACTTTTACTAACCTACTCTAACCAACTCATCTATCAACTAGACAATAGATTTTTTACCTACATCTAAATAAAAACAGTACTCACTACTATGTGGCACTTGTTTTTTTTATTCTTAGCCAACATTACCTATATTACACCTTAAAGGCGTAATTACAATGGTAAGATGGTTACATGTCTATATTTGCACTTTGTCTCCAAAGTGTATCTAATATTATGTCGCCTCTTTGCTAGCAAGCCTCCAAGAGGGAAGAGCAGAGAGAGGACACTTCCTTGGTAGGGTCAATCCACACACTTCGTCTCTATTCAAATCCCCCTCCACACTCCAATGAAAGCAATGTATGAGCTGAGCCAAAGCCAAGTAAACAACGGAAAGCCCCATGGACATCGCAGGGCATCCTCTCCTTCCTGTTCCAAAAGTTAGTAATTCAAAGTGGCGGCCTTTCACGTCTATGCTTGAGCCAATAAATCTATCCGGCTTGAATTCTAAAGGATCCTCCCAAACACTTTCATCCCTTCCGATTGCCCAAACATTCACAAACAACCTTGTTCTTGGTGGAATGTAATAACCTCCCACATTGCAACCCTCGGTGGACTCGTGTGGCACGAACAAGGGCCCTGGTGGATGTATTCGGAATGTCTCCTTCACCACACATCTCAAGTAGTCTAAGTTTACAAGATCACTCTCCGTTATCATGCGATCTCTCCCAACCTCTAATTCGATCTCTTGTTGTGCCCTTGCCATTGCTTGAGGGTTTCTCAGCAGCTCAGTCATTGCCCATTCTACAGTTGTGGAAGTTGTCTCTACTCCAGCACTTAGCATATCCTGTGAAAGCATTGAACTCGTTGGTTAGTGAGACCTTAGCAGAAATTTGTAATTCCACAATTTGACGAGACAAAACAGGAAATCGTAACATTTAACTAGCAATATTAGTTTCTGGTCATGGCAATTATTTAAACTGAACCGACCAAGATGACTGATTTGATTTGAACGCGAGAGACTTGGATCTCGGGACTTTCAGTCTCAGCCATGTCCAGCATCACGTCCACAATGTCCGGATTGTCCGACTTTTTCTCCCTTCTCCGCTCAACGTGCTCATCGATGAGCTTCTCAGCAAACGCATCGAATACTTTATGAGCGGCCCGCATGCGGTGGCGGTAGCCTCGCCAGTCTAGAAAGGCAAGAGAAGGAATAAGGTCTCCCGGAACAACTACTCCCGCGAGATGCATCATCTCAGCTATCATCTTTAAAAACCAGTCCCCTCCGCCCTCTTCATTACCGGTGTAAGTTCTGCCTGCAAACATTCTGCACACTATGTTGACTGTGAGAGTGGAGATGGGCTTCCGCAGGTCGACGCAGCGCACGCCTTGCTCGCTCTTCTCCCACACAGACCGCACCATGACCCTCACCTCTTCCTCCCTCACCCACCTGAATGATTCCGTTCTCTTGGGCGACAGTAATTCAGTTGTGCACAGCTTTCTCACCTGCCGCCAGTACTCTCCGTAGGGGGCTAGCACCACGTCTCTGTGCTCGTAGGCCATGTACTTGCCCGCCGATGAAGATGGCCGGTTGGCGAAGATCGAATCGTGCGTTTTAAGAAATTCTTTGGCCATGTCAGGAGAAGAGGCCACAACCGTGGGTATCGAGCCCAGGCGTAGGAACATGATGGGTCCGTACTTGCTTGCCAGCTCTGCCAGAGCCTTGTGAGGAAGGCTTCCCAACAGATGGAGATTGCCTACCACTGGCCATGGCCGTGGCCCTGGTGGCAATTTCAACTCCCCCTTGTTGCTTTTGCTCTTCTTTTTAGTGACAAATCTGTATACAATCCAGAGGAAGATAAGCGAAAAACCCAACTCTACTGCAGGGGAATTCAGCCATGCCATATTTGAGTAGTCCGCCTTGCAAATATTTGGTAGGAACTAATCAGTATTTAAAGCTAGGCAGGACCTCGGACTAAATGTTGCTCGACAAGATTGAAAGATGTTAATATGCTGAAACTGTGTGAATGCTGGATTAAAATTTGCTGGATTAAAATCTGTTTGACAAGATGTTAATTTGCTGGATTAAAATTGTGTGGATCATATTTCATGGTCCGTTTTCAAGATGATAAAATGCCTCAATCAAATGTTGCTTGACAAGATTGAAAGGTGATTAATTTTATATGTAATTGTCTTCCTCTATCTTTTTATAATTTTTTGATTTAAAAGAGGTGATTAATTTTATATGTAATTGTCTTCCTCTATTTTTTTATAATTTTTTGATTTAATTGTCTTTTATAAGTTTTTACGGATCCCTCAAAGTTGAAAAAAACTCAATTATAGAAAACAAACAAGATTTTAAGAAAAATGAGAAGACATATATCATAAGGAAAATATGATAAAAGAAGGGAGAATTCATAAGAGGTTGGCATGCAATATTTCATCATTGAACTTGCGAAGTAGTGGATTTGATGCTTATTGGAGAGTCGTGAAGGAGTGGATTGGTAGAGTCTCAGGAGTGGACTGCTGTTTGACAAGATTGAAAGATGTATTTGTCCGCGCGTGCAAATAAAAACACAGAAATTCTCTTTTTCTCCACATGTTAACTTTACTCCGTCTTTTGTATGTCCGAGTTTTTCGGCCGCTATTTAAGAGTGGCATAAACCACAGCTGGGGACTTTATCAGTGAACAGTTTTTAAGCTTACGCACGCATGTCCAATTGCTGAATGCTGCTTGGCAAGATTGAAACATGTTAATATGCTGGATTAAAATTGTGTGGATGATTATTTCATGGTCCATTTTCAAGATGATATACAATTATGAAAGATGTCTCAATTAATAAGATTGAAGGACGATGAATTTTATATGTAATTGTCTTTTTCTAATTTTTTTCTAATTTTTTGATTTAGTTGTTATTTATAATTTGTTGATTAGTTGTTATCATAGTTTTATGGGGATGCACTCTGCCCAAAAAAGTAGACAAATCCGATATGGGGACATTTATGAAATGCAGAGATGCGTAGGAAACATCCCCCATCGTTCCCCCATTTTACCACCGTCTCCTGAACATTTCCTTCATAGGAGACTTCTAGGCGTCTCTGAGTCTTCTAGACATCTCCAAGTTTCCAACATCCCCCATAAAAAATGTACTAAAAAAATTATTCTTTTTTTAAAATTTGAAAAACAAAGAAAGTTAAATTTAAAATTAAAAATTTTAATATTATTTTGTTACCCTAATGAGTTGACTTAAGTCAAAGTCTACTATAGTCTATCATAGAAATTTTTCATTTTGTTTTACTTTTCATTTTCTTCCCGTGCGTGTATATAGTTTGAGACTTGAATGACTCAGAGACAATGGATTTGTGAGAGTCTTAAGGTACTACTAGGCTTTCACATTTTCTTCTTTTCTGATTTTATAACTGCTAGGTAGAATACTAAACATGTCTACAAAATGTGGAAGCACGGGTGGTTGCATTCAGTCAAATAGTTCACATGCCTTGCCTGTGCTTCCATATTTTGCAGACATGTTCTACTAGAGGCAGAGCAATTTAAATTTTTAATTTTTCAATCTGGTGCAGATCTTGAATATTGTAATATTCAATATTGTGCATATCCTACAAGCAACAATATTCAATATTCAATATTCACTAGTTCAATGAAATCATTGCAATGTGTTTAAACTCTAAACTTTACTTATTCCTTAGGCTTCTATAGTTATACATCTTTTTATAACTAATTTTTCAAGTACTATATGTATTTTAGTGCACTACTCCCCCGCCACCATCCGCCCACCACCACCAAACTTAGACCCCCGTCCCGTGCCCCCAAGACGCGTCCCCTGCCATCCCCCTGTCCCCATCCCCAAAACTTGGTGGAACACATGTCAGATGACGAGGATAAAGATTCCCTCATTTTGAAAAAAATCAATTATAGAGAGCATAACAAAATTTAAAGAAAAATGAAAGGACATACATGATAAGGAAATTTTGAAAAGAAGGGAGAATTGATAAGAGGTTGGCATGCAATATCCTACCTTGAAGATTTTTTGTTCATCATTGAACTTGTCATGTTGGTCCACTTAAATTTGGACATTTATAAAATGCACTAAGAGTATGAGCAACCATCCTAAAATAAAATAACTTAATCAATTTGATGCTTATGGGAGAGTCATGAAGGAGTGGATTGGTTATGCTACATTTGACTAAGGTATGTATGCTATCAATGCAACATGCATTTTTTCTTGGCAAAAGGTGTACAAGGTTAAAAATGATATTTTAGACAACTCCATGCTATGTATGGTGATGTTTCCACAAGTGTGTAATTCATAGAAATTATCAACTAGATCCACACTATCGGTACCCTAAACTTGTTGGATATTATATTTAGTAGATCTAAAAGAAGATCACGTTTTTTGAGTGAGGAAAAAATACAATTTTATCATTAAACTCCTAGAGTACATGACAATAATATTTAAAGGAAAAAGGAGCAAGCTTGGTGACACTTGGCAAGAATTTTCTTGTTTCATTTTTCTATTCCATGTTCCTTTTATGATGATAACAAACAAGAGATTGGGAATGTTGTGGTGAGAACATAATTCCAAAAGGGTGGTTAAGGAAAAGATTAGGAGGATTTCAAAACTTGAGGAAGGAGGATAGGATGACAATTGACATCTCTTGGCACATTGTGAGTTATAAGATAATACATCTTAGAGGTTCAAGTGATCCACATGAACAACCTAATGTTGCCAAAGTCTATACACATGTTTTTAAGAGATTGATTGATAGGTTTATGGTAGTTCAAGGTACAAAACATATTTTTATGACAACCTCACTGATCAAGATTTCTAAGTACAGCTATATTAAACTAAAGTCATTGGAAAACTAGTTGTAAGCACTTCATAGTAGTATATGTTACTTTTCTATATTTCATTGTAAGAGCTTAATATTGTTGATTAAAGTTTAGACTATATTTTTAGATTTCAAACTCATATTTTTGGCCTATTGTGTCATTTTTAAAAAAATTATGAGTGCTAAAAATTTATTTTTTATTTACTATAAATCTATTTATGTCAAATTTTTAATTTTTTCTTTAGATAACAGGATTTTAGTTTGGAGTGATTTTAGCATCTTAGCTCATTTCTAGTACAAATTGTTAAAATTGGAGGTTGATTTTTGTAGAGGGATTTGTTTCTAGTCTTGATTTAAATTTTGAATATTTCATACAATTTTATTATAGTATATTATCTATTTTTCTTTATTGATGTTTATTTCTCTAATGGCAGATTCAAGTTCATTTGAACTTCTCACTCCTCATAATTATCATATGTAGAAATCAATATGCAATTTAGTTACTCCTATGTGTTAGAGTAATAAGTTATTATGCTTAATTAATTACATCACATTGATTAATTAATTAAGTCACTTATTCCTCTTTATTACTTAAGCTAAACTTAGGCACATTTATTAATTAATTATTAATTATTAAGTGCGTACTACCTGTGGGTTTCTTACATTTAGGGTTTCCCTTTTTAGGGTTTCTTGATCTCCTTCATAAGGATTGATCACATTGTAATAATTGATTCTCTTAATGCATTTTTACTTTGAGGTTCTTCATATCTTTTGCATGTGACAGGTATCCATCTTGCATGCAGGTGATCTTGGATTCTAACATGGTATCAGAGCACCAGACCTGCAGCTACTTGTTCGTGATCTGAAGATATGGCCTCTTCGTGAGTTTCGGGTGCAAGGGTTTCCACATGTAATTTTTTGATTGGATCTAGGGGTAGCCTAAATTTCTGGGCATTTTGGGACAAAACGGACCTCACCATTGAGTCCGCAGCACCCAAAAACCCCCATTTTCATATAAAATTTGTCTATTTTGGTGCAAATTGGTCGGGAGGCAAAAAATTTTTGTTTGAAGGGCTGTACGGCCTCATCTGCACGCTGTTCGAGGCACTTTTTTTCAAGAAAAGTACGAAAAAAATCACAAAATGGGAAAATATTGAGTGCCGCTGGTTTAAATGGATCCCTCCGCCCGGTGGTCACCGGGCAGACACCCTGCGGCCACCGGACGGCCGCCTACCAGCCACCTCCGCCGGACTTTGCCGCCTTGCTCCGCCGGCCTTCAGCACCCCCGCGGATATCTCTGCTGGTCGTGGTCTTATGGGCGACCGAGGCCCCAGCTCTGCCCCCGGCCAGCTCCCTCCGCAACAGCTCCTGATCATATGAAGAACCAGGGGCTCCGCCCCCGCAAAGCCCTGCAACCCGCCAGCCCCTGGTCGCCCACAGGACCAGGGGCCAAAAATTTTTCATCTTGCAGGGGGGCCGATTTTTTGCAGCGACGGCCATACGGCCGTCAAATTTATGCTCGTGAACTGGTGATGTCAGCATGACGTCATCGGCCGTATGGCCTCTTTGCCCCCTCCTAACCCTAGTTTTTCCTAAAAGAGCAGTTTTTTTCTTTTGGCCATAACTTGGGCATACGGTATTGAAATCGGGCAAACGAGATATCGCCGGAAAGCTGATTCTGAGCACTTTCCAGTAGTGCTATTTATTTTTCAGTATTTTACTGTTTTCCTGCATTTATTGCTGTTTGAAGTCAAATGTACTTTTTATGCTTCCGAGCTCATAACTTTTTGCCACGATCTCCATTTTTTGCCTCGTTTGAAGCGTCGGAAAGGTATTGAGGAGCTCTAGGTTGCTGTCCATGCAATTTTTCTGTATCTATCCTAGGTTTATCAATTATTCCAGATTTGGCCCGATGGGTTGTTTGGCGATTACTTGGATATTTTGGCAGTTGGGAGGGTGCATCTTGCATCTTTGCACTTCGTTTACAGTAATATATCATTTAATAATCACTTACTGCATCATAGATTCCAGAGTTGTTCCCGTTTGAGGCTTCTAAAGCGTGTTCTCGTGGCATCGGTTTTCGTTGTTTTAATCATGATTCCTTGAGTCGGCCTGACTCTCATCCTGGCTTTAGGTATACGTAAGAATATTTCCTTGCTTGCCTATATCGGGTAAGTTCCGCTTGTTACTCTCACAGAAGTTCTCCGCTGTTTTTGCAAAAGATGTTATCCTTCACAGTAAGGGGTTTTGTCCCAATCGGGTTTCCTTTTCCTTCTCTTACCTCATATTGCATTTGTAAATGGTACGTGATCGCCCTACTGCTCTGACCATCTCTTTTTCATGCATCTTATTCTAGTGTTTTTAGTTTTCCTAAGTTCATCTTATAGGTGTTAGAGTATGTTTATGTTTAATTAATTACATCACATTGATTAATTAATTAAGTCAATTTCTATTCCTCTTTATTACTTGTTAAACTTAGTACATTTCTATTAATTAATTATTAATTACAAGGTGCACAATTAATTACGTAGGTTTCTGATTCCTCTTCATAAGGATTGATCACATTGTAATAATTGATTCTCTTAATGCATTTTTACTTTGAGGTTCTTCATATCTTTTGCATGTGACAGGTATCCATCTTGCATGCAGGTGATCTTGGATTCTAACACTATGTAATGCTTTATGGTCTACTTTTAGTGAACATCAAACTGATTTCAATAGGGAGTATGTGTAAAGCCCAACCTTACATGTTTGATTATTACAACTCCTTTTCCCTTGGTGGGTTCCATTATTGCTAGTTAGCCAAGTTAATTGATGAATTACATGCAGACTTGTTTTGGTGTTTTGTGGAAATCATTGGTCACATTCTTGAATCTTATAAGTTACTCTTTCTCTTTCCCTCTCCCTTTAAAGCACCATATTGAAAATGTATGTTCTATTGAAAAGAAATTACATATTCATTTTATAAATTATCTATATCCAGGGACCATTAGCTCTTGTACCCCATTACATTCTTTGTACTCTAACAATGTTATTGAATTGAAATGACTACATGCCTTAGTCCCTCTAGCTCTTTAAAATTAGCTTAAATATTCAATGTGGTTTATTTAAAATTATCAACTATATATTGATAATTATCTAACCTAGTGAAGGTTGGACATGACCATATGAGGTTAAAATGATTGCTAGAGACATTATGTAATACGTTAATTTGTTTGAACATAAAGAAAGGAATGATGTGGTATCTAGCTTCAATCAAAGGAATTACTAATGTGTTTTATGTCTCTTGATGAGGATACTACATGTGAGTGGGACTAGGATTTTTATAAGTTTTCAAGTGGCTCAAGAGGATTGATAACTAATCATATGCAAGAATGAAGGTAACACTAATTGAACAAAAGGTGAACACCAAGTGAGTAGATTTTTTACGCATATGCATTATTATCTAGTTGAAGGTAATCTTTAATAATAAAAATATTCAAAGATAAATTAAGTAGAATAGATAAATGATGAATTCAATTTATGATTTCATTCTTCTTGAAGGTGGATTTAGATTTCTCTAGTAGAATGGGTAGTATGTATTCATTATCATCAATTGAATTATGAAATTGATTAATGTGAAATCAACTATGAATGATGTGATTATTTATGATGCCTAAATATGTATATGTATTGAACATATTAATGTTGTGATTACTATTTAGGAAATTAGTAACAATGGGGAAATGGAGAATAATAAAAACCCTTATTGAGACACTTCACCTATAGAAGTTCTAAGTTGTGATATAGTGTCAAAAAATTTAAATGTGTGATTTCAATATGTATGTCTAAGTTGTATTTTGATCTTTTGAGTCAAGTATAGTTTTATTTTGTTATTTTATTTGACTTAGAAATCATGTGTAAGATGTGTAAGTTGCATTTATGATAAAGGTTCCCTTGATTTTGTTCAAATTTAGATTTTTTAAGAGAGATTTTGGAAAGAGGTTAAAGGGGTCATAAAATATTAATTTTTAGTTTATTTTACTAGTTTTAAAGCCCTGAGTCATGTGGCTACCTAGGGGTTAGGTACAATTTGAACTATATATTTTAAATTGTAACTAAGTTTTAACTCCTTAAAATTAGCCTTATATAAAGGTGATGAAATTATAAGTTTTGAAGAGGTGGATGGGTGATGTGTCATCATGTCTATCCATCCTCTAACTTTTTGTTAGGGTTGTTTGATGTTTGGATAAGCCTTTAAATGACTCACCATGGGTGAGTAAAAATTGAGGCTCCTTGTGAGGAGGAATCTTTGAAGTTTGAACACTTGACTTGATGACAATTTGTTTTTATACCTCATTTTATTAGACAAATTGATCCTTAGTTTGGTAGTGAAATCTTGTTTTCAAACCTTAGGATGAGAGGCTAGCCCAAAATCTATAGCATTAAAATATAAATATCTAGAAATTATGTTTGGAATATATTTGATAGATAGTTTGATAATTCAAATTGAGGCTCCACCTCCATTTTCAAGGTGAGTGGTTGAGTTTTGAACCCAAATTTAATATTTCAACATTTATGAGCAAGCCCATAGAGCATCGTTGCAATGACAATATTTATTCATTATGTAAATAGAAAATGTGTTGATAATTCAATATGACTCCCCAATTTTAGTTTCATGGTCACCAAGTAAGTTTTGGGATAATTGAAAAAATAAATTAAGTGCCTGTGAAATGGTCACTATTACAATGGAGATCCTAAAAAATAGTTTTTTGTTCAATTTATAATCATTATAGAAGGATACCCATAAAATTTAAATGGTCCCCACAAATTTGCATGGCTTTGAGATTTATTTCAAGGTCATGGCACAAATCTCATCATTTTGACTGGAATACATTTTAATTGCAAGTTTCTAAATCTTAATTTCAGTGTTATTAAAACATTGTTTTAATGTTTTAATTGATAAAGAGGATTAACATTTTGCTTGTTTCTTATCATTTTTCCCTATTAATTTTTTAATCTTAAATTAATTTAAGTTGAAGACATAAAGGGGCATCAAAATCCTCATGTACTTTTTCGATATGAAAATGGTTGTCTAAGAAAATCGCAATGCAATAACACATCTTTCTGACATCCATTATGTCCAAAGATGTGTTATGGAGAAATTGTGCACTGGAATGTTGTGCTAACATGTGGAGGAAGGTTTGGGGATGAGTTTTGACATCATAGGTTACATTATATTGATGTTATGACCTCCAAAAGTAGTTGAAATTTACTAAAAATAACCTAAACAAGTTTATAAACATCCCTAAAATGTTTTAAATGCCCAACTTAACTTCAAATAACCTCATAGCTAAAAAATGGGCTGCAATAAGAAGAGTGCACATGGATCATAGGAGGTGTTTTTAAATTTTAAATCACTCTAGGCTATTTTAAATCATTCCTTCACACCCAAAAATGACCTACAATTTTTTTCAACACCTCAACACTATTTTTGAAAGCCTAGACATGGTTTTAAACACCCATACAATATTTTAAATTACAAGCCACACTGATACATTTTGAACCATTTTTCGATGACAGCCCGTCGGAATTTTGACAGATGTCGGGTCGAAATTTTGATGTTTCAAATGTCGTCAAAATTCTGACGCAAAAATAGTCACAAACAACCATCGAAATTCCAATGGGCTGTCGTCGAAAAATGGTTCAAAATGTATCAGTGCCATAAGAAAAAATACCTTGTAGAACTTTTTCATTCATGCTTGGAAATGTGATTTAGAACAATCTACATGCAATAAAAATGCCCTCTAGTTATTCAAAATGTCCAAGAATGGGGAAATAGTGTATGGAAAAGGTAAAGTGTAGTGCACAATAAATTTAAATATTTATTCATGAATGAAAAAGGCTTTGAATCATAAGAGAATCCATTGCAATGGAAATACCATGCCTAGTTACAGAGAAAATGTGTTGACCTGCAAGTTTACTATGAAGTATATTGAAACAAAGCAAGAGAATGGACTGGCTTAGGAAATAAATGAGTTGATTTTTGAACAGGAGAATGTAAGGTTAGCTAAACCTTCATGCTTGTGGAATCATACTAGATGGTGATTGTAAAGGAGTGAGGCTCGAGATTTAAAATATTTTCAAGAGTAAGAGTGAAATGAGTTTAAATTGAGAGAATATGTGTAAGAAAAATGGTTTCTTGCAAACTATTTGACAAAATGTCTAGTTAATTGTAGGGTGAAATGGGAAGTTTTGGTGAAGGAAAAGTGTGCTTTTTGAGCTAGGTTTATGCTCTCAATTATAGAGATATGTTGTGGAGTCATTTTATTCACCTATAAGGTGAGCACTAAGCTAGGAGGATACTTTTACCATTGGGGTAGAAAGTTGCACAACAAAATGCAATTGAAAATGTGAAAGTTATTTTAAGTTCAAATGGCCAGAAAATGAGAAATATGAGAAGTTTAAAAGGTATTAGGGCATATTCCTTCATGAATATTTAGTTGTAAATTAGAAGGTTTATCTCCTACCATTTTTTATTTTTATCTTCAATCTATGTCTATCCTCTTCTCATATATGCAGTTTTTGAGTCATTTTGGAGTTTCTAAGCTTTAGGGAGAGGTTGATGGACTTTCTAGGCTAATATTAGGGTCAAGTTTGTAACTATTTTAAATTTATCATATAAAATTAATGAAAAATATTTCTTAAATAAGGACATAGTTTGATATAAGTTTGATTTTACTATGACACTATAATTTTTATTAGTAAATCAATGTAAGAATCAATCTTGCTAGTGTAAGGAAACTTGTAGCCATCTAATGATAATTTCCACATAACCCAAAATAAAAAATTATGCAATTAAGTACTCAAAATCCATATGCAAGAGAATAGACAACATACCCATCAAAGATGACACAAGATATACCCTAGGAAAACCCTCAAGAGGGAAAAACCCAGCCTCCAAAAGCATCCATACTCCATCATATTATTCAACAATAAATCCATACAAGAGTTATAATGAACACCTCTAAAGCATCATGCCTCTCAATGAATCCACACATCCCATGCCATGCTTCACACATCCACTCCTCAAAAAGACTTAATAATGATAACCAACTCACTCACCCAACCTTACCACTAAACATGTGCTTTCTTTTATAGACTCAAACTCACACAATTACAACTAAGTGGTAAGATTAAACCATGTGCCACAAAACCATGTGAACACAAAAACACTAATCCCTTATTTAATATTGGGTACTAAGTTTTTTCTTTATTTAATATTTCTCCAATATTAAATTATTATCACATGTCTCACACACATTAAATATTAATACAATGTTACAATACAACATCAAGTGTTCCCCCAAATAATTACCTCTAGTGTGAATAACCACACCATCTAGGTGCATCACAACTAAATAATTATTTAATTACAACATTATAATAAATCATTTATTGCAATGGTGTACAACACCATATCCATTTCTTTTTTTATGCACTTATACCTAGGTTCGATTAGTTTGTATCCAAGAGATGTAATAAAAAATCTTATTATGATTGGTTTGTAATTAGAAGTCTTTCTAACATGGTACATGTTGGTTTTTTGAACTAAAACTGGATTATTAAGTATGGGATGCATTGTTTGAAACATGATGGAATTTAAGATTCTAGGCTTTGTAAGATAAAGTCATGTGATATAGGATCATCTAGATTGAAATTTATTCTATCATTGTTGTTGTTAGTTTTGAGTTGAATTTTTTCTAGTAGGATAAGGCACCACTCTCTTATGGTTCTAGCTAACTCCACACCTCAAATTTTTAAATATTGACATCTACAAAATAGTATAAATTATTAATGTTTTCTTCCTAATGAAGTTTAAAAAATGTAAAAGGTAGGCTTGGTTTCTAGACCATTTATCACCCATTTTCCTATGCTAGATGAAGACAAGGTAATTTATGTAATTTATTGATTTATAATGCTAGTATTTAAGGTACAACAAATCATTCCTACACCTACGAAATGTAAGAATCCTTTAATCATATATCTGTGAGTGTGTAAATTATTCACATATTTAGGGTTTATGACTACAAGCTATAATGAAATTTGTACAATCTAAGTTAGTGGCATAAAATTGGGCTTATGCATTGTGCTAGTTGGACTTGGTTTTATCCTTGTAACACTATTTTTGAAGGAGCTTAAAATTAATTTTTAAGACCCTTAGTCTATCAATATCTCTTGGAAATTAAATATAAAAGAACTCGTGCTTCCTAATATTTGTCACAAATATCATACACTATTTCTTCTTTATATCTTACTTTATCTATCCCAATTAAGGATTCACTACTTATATGGACTTGTGAATGGAGATTGTAGACTTGCATAAACACAACAAACAATCACACAATTAGATCAATATGCAAGTTTAAATCCACATTCCTCATAGAATTCATTTACAATTTACAAAATAGGAAATAAATGAAGAACACAACAAAGAAAGCTATTAAATCCTATTAAAGCATGCAAACTCTCAATCCCATGAGGGAATTGGTGCCATTTTGATGTGGAAAATGGCCCTTTCCCAATCTCTTGTAAGCTTTGTGATGCATTGATGGTGATTTGATGATTCCTTGGAGAAAATCTTGCATAACCTAGCTATAAAACTTGAAAATGGATGAACGATGAATGAGAAAAAATCAAAATCTAAAGATTATTACTTTCCATGAAGTTGTGGATCCAAAATACAAAGGAAA
>VDFB02297290.1:0-33238 GCA_007258455.2 Sequoia sempervirens | reverse complement strand
ATAACCAAAGATCCTCTAATGAAAAATCCAGTTTTTGGTCAAAGAACATAAATGTGGTCAACAATGGTGTGGTAGATGCTAAGATGGATTCAAATTCTCAACCAACAATAATCCTAGAAACACCGCCCATTGATCAAACCCCGGAAATCATCCCAAAAAATCAACAAAGAGGACCCCCACAATAAAAAATAATCCTCAATGTAAGTACACTCCATTAAGAGAAGCTATCAAATCAACACTGAAGAAATTGGTTCAAGCCAACATAACACTTCCAAAAAATTATCAATATAAACCATAGGTTAAACCTATATGGTGGAGGGATACAATTTTTTATGAATATCATAGAGCAAAGGGACATGCCACTCAAGGTTGCTATAAATTTAAAAATCTTATTCAAGATCTCATTGATAGGGGAGATATCACTGTTGAAGGTCATCCTAAAAATTCATCACAAAATAATCATATTGATAACATCCATGGCTCACATAGTGAGAAATCATACATATATCAGACACTTTTCCCAAGCATGATCAAAACCATTCACCTATATCTAGCAATGGTCATAAAATATCCCCCTCATTTGACTTCATAATAGGTCATCTTGAAGAAGCATCACGACAAGAAGCCTCCATCTCTCTTACCATTTCCTTCATCCTCTACACCTTTACAACATCAATTCACATTATTCTCATCAACCAACTCATTCAATAATAAAAATTTTCAGTATTTTCACCTAGGGATATCCATAATAGATAATCTATTGTTTGATGCCAATCCAACTTATAATCAAGAGATCTTGGACCAAAAAACATCATCCGATATCACATTGCCCATCATTCCCACTTATGTGGTTCCTATTCAAAATAAATTATCACCATGCCAACATGCTAAGACTACACAAGTATCCTTTATTCTTACCACATTAGCCAAACCTAATCTATGTCAAGAATATAATCCAAAACATCAAGAAGAAATCCCTAGAAAGAATCAAGATCAATTTAAATCCAAACCTTTCAATCTCATCCTATTCTTGATCAATACCTCATTATGACCCCTTTCCATGCCATCCATGATTCCAAAATTAAAATTGATCCCATCCATATGCCAATAGACTCCACTTCAATAAATGAGATACTTGCTTCCACTGGACACATAGATGATGAAGTTATAGCTAAATTCATAGGAATCCCTAAGGACATCTCACAAAATGATCAAGCAACAAACATGAAGGAAGAAAAATCACCAATATACTATCAACTCAGATCACTTACTTTTGTTGAAGACAACTTTCTTACTGATGAGGAGACAACTACCATTGATGATTCCCAATAGCACAAAGAAGACTTAACATCTTGTTACTAGAACAATACATATCCTATTAGAATAAAAATATGTCAGAGCATGCAGTATAAAGGAAAAGGTTTAGGATTAAATTAACAATCTATTCTAGAGCCGGTAAAGTTCTTTGATAATCCTAAATATCAAGGACTGGGTTAGTCATTGATCAAGAAATCTAAGAAAACCCATGACCAAAATATGTTCACAATTATATTTTTAGATTCAACAATGATTTAATATAATATCTTTGGAACCTTTTATAGTGTCTCAATATACATCAAACCATTCTAAAATCACTCTATTGTTAACACATCAACAATTTAGAATCCAATACTATTCTTTTATTTTATACAATCGAAAAATCTTGGCACTTTCCTATATGATGATATATAGACATTCATGGAATGCCAACCATCTAACTATCCAACCAACTTGTGGAAAAAAAAGAGTAATAAAACTATAATCTTACCATACATGGCATCAACATCCTAAATAAATCACCAAGAATGATGTCTCCACATGGATAAAACTTGTATACTCTACCACTACCACACACTATGAATCAATAGCTACAACCTTAACATTATTAGCATACATGTATGTTTTTTGTATAACCACCACTACTGATTCCTCACTTGTGGTAGCTCATACTAGAATAATATTAATCCTAACTACTTGTCATATATTATACCATCTTCTATAATATTCTGCAACTCATATTGTGCCACATGAATTATAATTATATGACAAGTTCCCCTTGCCTCATTATTCATTTTTTAACAAATATTGTCTTCCATATGCAATTGTGAGTTCTTCTATATAAATGCCTTGTATTTTATCCAAAAAAATGTGAAACATGATATAGGATGTACCAAAATACTTACAACAACATTATCATATGTAAATAATTATTCTTATTGTACTGCAACATTTGTAACTTCATCACATATCACCACAATCAAGTATGTAGATGAACACTTCATACAAGGACTCTTTGCAATTGAATATCACCCAAGTCCTAATAATTTTGATAAACCAAGTGCTCCATGACAACTTGCTTTTACATTGACTTAAAGACGCCACATAGGCCTTTGGTATTGTGTGCCCATTTTTTGTCATATAATTATAAATATTTTGTTCATTCTTGAGACAAAAATATAGTCAAGATTTTTTTTATTTCCTTATTGAAAACCCCTAAAGAATATGTTTTTATAGTGTTAATAACTATATAGTTTGTCTATATTTTAGTTTTTAGGATTAATTCAATTTCTGAAGGAGCTTCCTATAATAAATTGAAGATATTTTTTACTTCACATCTATGTTTTTTTTATACCAAAAGGTCAAAATTAAAATACAAATATTTTTTGGTGCTTATTGTAAGACATGAGATACAGATAGTTTGATGTTACAATAGGAAATCTAGTTCTTCTACCTCTAAATTGAATTTTTTCATTCCCATGGGTAATTTCTATACTAGATCACAATGGAAAGTTATTTTTGATCTTGCATTTTAAACACTTCATGTCTTAACTCTAGGTGACAACTCATTTTCATTAATTGTACTACATCTTGTTGATTTATTGTTTATGTTGAACAAGGATCCATTTCAAATAATGGGTGATCAAAACATACCAATGTAAAAATAATAATATTAAAATGATCTAACTCCACCTACTTCACCATGGGGAAATAAAATTAGTTTGTTGAATTTTGTGGATATCTTGTGGATATCATGATTTTTCACATCATTCGAGAATAGGTTTCACAAAGTTTCATGATGATGATAGTCAACATCCTAATTAACGTATTTTAGCCTTCACTACTTGTATTTTATGGGTGGGCCACAAAGATATTGTAGTGAGACTATTGTTGAGACCTTGGATGAAGAACATATAGAAAAAATGGTTTCATCATATTGCATTAGGTTCAATCACTAGCTAGAAAATCATGTGCAATTTTGTTTGAATCATTTAAAACTAAATGAGGGTGATCATATTCTATTTACACGTCTTTCAAATGTAAATAAGAATAATAAAAAACCAATGAGAGATTATTTTTGCATGATTCTATTGCTTTGTTAGAAAAAATGATACTATTCTAAATAATTATCTTAAGATCCTCTTAAGTGTTTTATTAATGCACTTCTATTAGAGATTGTTGTCTTGATAAAATTTTTATCTACTGGATTTGCACCTCGTTGAATCAAAAAATTCAACAATCCAGAAACAACATTGGAAGATCTCACGAAATGTAAGCTCTGAAAATGGAGATCAACCTCCGGAGAAGGCCGAATTCCTCTTAGTTCTCACCTAAATCTAACTTACTCTACTACTTTGAGAGGGAAAAGGGGAGAGGAATACATAAACTAAAAAATTGAAAAGTAAAATTTTAAAAGGGTGATACACCAAACTGACTAGGACTATATAAAAACTCAGATTTGTAGACACTTGGCTATAGATGATAAAAACTAAATTTGCACAACCTATTACTGCATGCCTTTGCATAAATATTTCACAAAGAGGCCTCAATGCACTAAATTTTAAAAGGAAGATAACTTCACAATTAGAAAGAAACATGCATCTTTAAGACACAGTTTGCAACCTGCATAGACACACTTTTGCAGAAAAAAGTATAGAACATGAGACAAAGTCACAAGGAAATAAAAAATACCTCACAAGTAACTTGATCAATAACTTGATTACACACAATACTACAAGAATACGAAGGAAAAACCTCATAATCAATGGTGTCCAAGTACTTTTCTGTATTTCATATTCCAGAAGAGTTACAAAGCATGCTCAAATCTGTGTAAGGACTGCCCAAAATCACTAACTCTAGAAATTTCCTAATAAGAACTGAGTACAAAGAGTGAAATGAGTGGCTATATCCATCAACTCCCAAGCAGTTGCACCAAAATAGGAACCTTAAACTGTCTTGGGTCAGATGCCTCCAAAAAGCCTAAAATCTAGTAATTAGATTCCCTCCAAAATGAGCTTCCATGTGTGAAAAAGGTAAGTTTGACGATGCCAAGCATCTAGGCATGCAAAACCACCCCTATATTCCCTCATCATGTTTCCAAACTAAAAAATAACCTCCCAAGATGCTCTCAAAGTCATGAAGAAAATGAGTCAAGGCATCCCAATATACTCTCCACATGTTTGACAAACCACCTTAACCACCCTATATGCTTGCAAGACATAACAACTCAACTAAGTCACCTTCATGACTTGGCCTTGTCAACACATGTTCTCCATTTTTCATTTAACATAGCCTCATGACTTAATGATTTATAACAAACATCATTTAAGTCAAATGTGCTTTACAATTTTAAAATCAATGCAAAATTACAAAGCTCCTAATCGACCTTACATAGGTCAAGGAAAACAAATGAGTCAAAAGACTTGCACTAGCATACAAGGTTATATGAGAATTCATAAGGAATAAGACAATAGTCTTAGCCCATGGGTTTCATTAGTCACATTTGCATTTTTTTAAAAAGAAAGGTAAAAAATACCTTTTCCCATCAACATTTTACGGTGAGAAACCCTAATGAACAAAAACCAAGGAAAATGCAAGAAAGAAATTCATTTTCACTTCAAGCCTTCTGGAGTCTTCCAACACCACCAAGGGTTTGAGGAAACTCTGTAGCAGACCTCCATGGCAGATTCTGAGTGTAAACAACGACATTTGGAGGTTTTTCTTCACACAGATTTTGTGTAAAATACATCAGAGATAAGCTAAGGTATGCCTTTGTCTGTGCAAGGGTTTTTCTTTCACTACTTATGAATGAAAATGTTATTTTGAGCTCATTCCACACAAAAAATGGTAAAAATGTCTTATTTTCCTATGTTTCTCTTTCATCATTTTTCTTTTCCAGCCACGACTTCAAAATTTTCTACAAATTTTTTTGATGGACTTCATTTCTCCTATGTTTCACATCTTTAAATGGTTGCGGCCATATATGTCGTACAGGTAAAGCTTTGTTTTGATTCACAAGTCGTGTCTCCTCACTTGTATTCTTGCAGATTCTTGAAGCTTCTATAGATGACAATAGTTTCCATTCATTCATGGCACGACCCCTACTTGTTTTCTCTAACATTTATTGTGTTGAGACTTGAGGGTTTGGAAATATAGAACCCTAGAGGCCGAGGCTTAAATTTCTTGCATCTCACTATGTTTATAATACATGGCTCGACCTTTCTTTTCCTTATATGTAGTTATAACTTATGAAACAAAAACCTAAATGGGTTTGCATATTATGAGGAAGATTAGTTCTCTTCCTATAGATTTTGTTGTTTTCGTGAGTTTGTATGAGGAAATTTCAATACCCTCTGTATATTCTATTTGCTTTTGAAAAACCCCAAATGGGTTTAGATATATGCAGACAAAAACATTTTGGGTTACCTAAAACCCGAGTTCTATTTCATGAAAATACTCCTCAGTATGTTCTAGCCGTGGCTCGGCTTCTGGGCACCATTTGAGTCAAGGGTTTCACTTTTCTGGGTCTTTTGAATGCATTATTTTTGAAGAAAATGTGGCATTTTTTTGTAGGTCGAGCTTCTTTTGTATGTATTCTTTGAGAATACCTCATGAAAATTTGAGGGTTTTTATTTGTTTACTTAAGTTGAAAACCCTACTTGAATCTGGGTTTTATCTTTTCTCCTTTATTTACTCAAAAACATGGCCTCATGTATATGCTTTTGTATTTGTTGTTTTATCTCCTGTATTGGTTGCGACCAGTACTCATAATAGGCATCGAGGCTTCATTGCTTCCTTGTTTTCATTTTACCAGTAGGTCGAGGGCTTAGATTTCACATTCTTACATTTTCCCTGTTCTTCATGCATTCTCACTTTTGATTAAAAGAAGTAAAATCTATATTGTTCTTTGTCCTCCAGAAAGTTGTGTCCCACTAGCCACTAAGTAGATTCATTGAACATGGTATCTTTTGAAGCATCTCTATGTTTAATTCTTATTACTGTTGTGACTATGAATGAATGCTTCAACTGATAGAGGACTTGTTGCTTTATTGTTAGGCTCATTTTCTCATAACAATAGATTTGAAATTATGCTCCTTCAAGGCATTGTTCCTTTAATCCATTTTGAATGACCATTGAATAACCCTATATCTTGATTTTGTCCCTATTCAATGTCTATGACAAATATGTGACTGATTTAAGATGCCCATGTTAATGCATTGTATTTCATTTTCCCCAACCTTTGATATTGATGTTGTCCTTATCATCTTGAATGTCCCACACTCTATACTATCTCTTTCTGGAAAGCTAGGTACCTATATTCTCAAACAGTGTTGTCATAAAATCTCCAGATCTTAGCATAGTAGCTAGCAGCATAGACATCTTGAACCAAATGCACAAACTGATAAAATGGTGCCTGACCTTCACTTGCATTAGGTGAAAGATAATACCAAAGAAGGCTAATCTTGTTACTTTTGAATTATTGAGATCTTTTATGCTTACATTGTTCCTTGATATGTTTGACCTGTATAGATGCCTACATTAAATGAAAGACACCCATTCTTCATTTTCTATGGTTTGATCCTTCCTATGAGCATTACTATCATGTTTTTACATGTTCTTTTTGGTATCCCATGCAAATTAAAACTGTTTCCTACTAACATGAATGTCACTTATGCTCCGTGACTATCTTTAAATTCATTGTACACATCCTAATCACAACACAGTGCATGACATGCTCATCCAATTCCAAGACCATTTCTCTTTAAAGATAATGAGGTTGGAACCATAATACTTTTGATATTTTCTAGATTACATGGCAGTCATACTTCTAGACTCTGAGTCAAATTTTGACCAGAAAACTGACTTCCCATGTCTTTCTTTTGACCTTTGTACGACACCTAAGCTATTCTCATGCTTTTATTTTTCATTTTTTGCAAAGTACCAGAGACTTAAAATGCTTTCCTTGTAAAGTCTTAGGTTCTTTGATGAAGAATGACTATGCTTATGGTTTGAAATTTCCTTTGATCATCTCTCATGACTCATTTATGATATATCTTGATAGAGTCCTCAAGAAATAAGGATAGATATCTTTAGCGTAAGCATATTCACCTCTTCAGTAATGGTATTCACATGCAAGTACCTGAGTAGCAAGACTAGAGAGGTGGATATGCTTACGATAAGATGAATATTTTTATATCCTGATTCCTATAAAAAAATATGCAGAAATGATTTAAGATAAGGCACTAAGATCAATAACACTTCAATCCCTCAAGACATATGAGGGTAGCATGCTGGGCTCAACCCTTGTGGGAACCACATTTTATCCCACATGCTGTAATCAAATGAATCAAAACAACAACATTATTTTTCCTATACCTGCACAAGAAGCAAACATGTTAGATAAAAAAAAGCATATGGTGGATGTGTTTGATAACTCTTGCTTCCTTGGACATTTTATGATGTGCAAAATTTTTTAATGCAAATGAAGGTCAAGTTATATGTTTGCAGATGTTTGTGCATATGCTGATTGGTGATTTTTCATTGGTCTAACCAAACTTCAACTCACTCATGCATGAAACCTAGGAGCAACAAGGAGCAACAATTGGAGGTTGGACAAACGCGGAGGACTAGAGCTGACGCATGACAGACTCAACCAGGACTCGTCATTCAGGTAATGATGGGTCACTTTTCTCTATATGTGCATTTATTTTCTGCAAATGTATAGTTTTTCCTTAATTTGCATTGAAACAGTCAGTCTCATAGATTATGTGAGACATTATTCATTTGCATTATCAATAAAGATTACTTTTCTTGCAAAGTTTTTGCACTTTCTCCTATGTTATATGTATATGCATAAATGAAATCTAGTAATGTAATCTTCTGATTTTGTTTATGCACATGAATGTAATATAGCAGAAATAAGATGTACCTTACTCTTCATTTGAAAATCACAATAGCTCTACCTGATTGAGCTATTAGCAAAAATAGGTAACAAAAATCTAGTCAAATTAATGAATTAAATGAAGCTTATGAATATGTATTTGAAATAGAAGATGACATAATTATAATAGGTTCATGATAAGGATATATCCAATCAGGCATATAATCCAAAATTTAGTTGATCCTCTCTTGTAAAGGGTAGTGAGATATGTCATGATCATGAAGTGAAATTTTCTATAAAACTCTCAAAGTCAATAGTATCATGGGTATCTATACAAAAAAAATTGGTCCTTCCAATATAAAAAATAGACGTAAGTTGCCTCCTCTACTTGTAAGGCTTATATTAGAGACACCTTTAGATAATAACATAAAAAATATGTTTTTCATGAAATAAAAGAGCATAATTCTAGGACCTATTTGGAAATTAAATGTACGTTGTAGATCATGAATTTTTCTAGGTTAAATTAACAAAGGGTTCCAAGTGACCTTGGACATCTTCAGGATGATCCAAATGGTAAATTTGTAAAAATATATTTTCAATATAAACTTACTTTTTATAAAGTCATGAATAATATACGTAGCCTTGTACTCACTAAATATGAGTTTTTGTGGAGTTAGAAAGGTAAGAAAGAGCATAGATAAGAAAAGAGGAAATCACATGAGGATAAAATATGGATATATTCATCATTGTATATCTATACTCAAGGAGGATATTTTCCTATACATCATCAAATTATGAATTTTTAATATGAAATTATGTTTTAGAAAGTGATGAATAATCTACATAGCCTTGAACTTAACGATATGATTTTTAGTGGAGTTAGAAAGCTAACAAGGATTATGTAAATGAAAAGAGGAAAAAACATGACAAAGAAATATGGATAAAGTTGCCATTAGAGTTCTATTCTCAAGGAATATATTTCCCCCTCCATAATAAAAATATGAAGATGGGTTGGAAATTTTGACTAACCTATAAAATTTTCTTAGTTATTTGAGTTGGAAGAATAATTGTTGATTAAAGAAGAATATCATAAATTAGACAGAGATTTCATGTGTGTTATATATTCTTTGATGGGCATGATGTCTCACACATGTCTACAAGTCAAAGTTATGTTTTATACCTTTCTATAGGTAAAAAATACATCAATTACATTAGAGATGCAAATGAGTCAAACTACTTATGATATAATATTAGCTTAACTATGTTTCTTAAGTAATATGTATTTCAAAGATGAAGAGTCTCATGCAAGAAGTAGATATTTTTCCTTAAAATACAACTCACATACTCAGGGACAAAACTATTCTTCTTTATAAGATGTTGAAATGATGGGGAATAGGTGAGGTAGGTTTTGAATGGAGGTAATGTACCTATTTCCCTGCTTTCATTAGGAAAAAGAGATCCCCTAGGGCAAGATTGAATTTCAACCCTTAGGTGAGTCAATCTTAATGGAGATCTTGCTATTTTCCTTGTGATTGAGGATGGCGTAAATCAACCTGAAATGCATTTTTGGGAAATAAGTGAAAAATAATAAATGAATCCAATTGTGCAATGTGAGAATTTAATCATCAATTTAAAACATTAAAATATTAGAATCAACAAACTTTTAGCAGATCTGAGAAGGTTAGGATTTTATGCACTTGTCACCAAAAGCTCTTGTTGAGTGTCCTCCTAGGATAGATTCTCCCTAGGGCGAATGAGTCTTTGTAGGGATTTTTTGCTCAATTTTTGGGGTCCTCTGGAGGTGGATCTTATCTTCTATTTTCCCTAGGTTTCATTTTCGAAAATATGGAAATAAATTTAGGATCTGAGTTTCCATGTGTTGACAACAATGATGACAACTTTGACACCTTTGCAAAATTGCACTTTTGATCAATCTTCAACCCTTCTTCACTTGCAAATCTAAAAAACACAAAGAGAGGGAAATTTTTTTTTTTTTTGGGGAATGGGGGTTTTCCTTCTAGTCAAAATCCGTTTTGGTAATTAAACCTTGAAATGAAATGAAACATGAATGGAGGGAATGATGAATGATCAATGCTATGTTGCAACTCACCAAACCCTTGAATGGAAATCCTTGAAGTGCTAAAATCTAACACATCTCTCCAAGGTCTTGATATTGCATGAAATGGATTGATTGGATGTTGATCTTGATGCTTGAATCTTGACTTGGATACTTGAAACCTACATCACAATGTTAGCCCCAAAAACATGCATGGACACACATAAACTTTGACATCATGATAGGAACTTGAAATGTTGTTGTATATGACTAATAAATCTGCTCTTCAATTCTCTTGATAATAATATTTGCTCTTGTGAAAGTTTCCCTCTTGCTAGAAGTTTTGAATTGATAAAAAGACCTTATATTTATAGGTAATTTTTTAATTTCCCAAAAATTAAACAACAAAGGCCAACAATTGCAAATTGAATTTGAATCATAAAAATTCCGCAAATTTTTTTTTAAAAATTGGGGTCCTAAACTTAAGGGGACCCAAATGGGTTCTAGGCCCTAAACCTAGGACACACCAATTTCAAGGAAATTTAATTAATGCTTGCAATTATTTAATACAAGTTTCTCTTTCGGGAAATGGGATTAATTAGGCTTTTGAATGTATAATTGGGACAATTAGAGGCTTAATTAAGTCTCATTAATTATGGGACCCAAACATAGTGTGAAAATGTAAAGGAGTACATTTTCTAACACTACAAATGTTATAGCTTCAAATCTACTGGATTTCATGCATGTTAATGATGAATAATTCTAGTCTTATTGAAAACATTTGTTAAAGTAGAAATTTTACTACCAGAGAGACTTTTCTTAAGATTATCAACAAATGATCATAGCTAGATGAAAAAAATGTTTTCTTCTTGAATATAATTCATATACATAATTGTACATCAAATTAGAGGATTATGTGGAGATTTTGATGCCACAAATTGACATTTTCTTACAACATATTGAGGAAGATCCATTGATAAAGGACATATAAGTTTCTCTTGAAGTTTGACCTGACTACGAAATTGATAGTTTTTACATTTTTTTTAGCAAAGAGGCATGTGTTAAAGTGCAATAGTTGATAGTGAGCCTATACATAGCATGATAATAAGATTTAATATTAATGATGTTAAGAGTATAATGATGAACTAGAGTATGGATTTTTCATTGATCATGAGGATGCGTTATAAACATCAAGATTATATAAAATACATTCAATATGAATGGATATAGTTTAGTAATTTTGAATGATTTCTTCTTTACCTTGAGTAATAAAATAATGATTAGTTCTCCCACATGTTTTCTCTACATCAGATTCAATGACATATTGAACATTGGATCACAAGTTTTTTCATAGGTTTCAAGGATACATCCTCATGGTTGGACACTCAACCCAAAGGAGGGGTTGTTACCTTTCTCATTCAATAAATATTTGTTAGCAATTCTATTTCCTATCCACACCCTGTAAGAAACCATTTACAATATGTTTGTTGATATTATTTATTTCCTTTTGTAATGTTTGTTTTATAGATATGTTATTCATTCATTTAGGTGTTAGAAATAGTCTTGGATTTTTTCCTAATGAATAGACATTGATATAATGTCTAAAAATATATTTTAATGTTCTCATATGGACAAATTATGTCCCATGGTCCTTGGTTATTTTTAAAGAACCAATTAGATCTCACCAAGTACTTATGAGCTTTCCAAACTCAATTCTCGAATACTTGAGAGATAATTGGCCAACTAACGAGATGAAGTTATAATGCTTCTTCTCCTACACTTCGGGCTCTACAAGACCCGAGAGGGTGATCCCACAATGCATATCCTACAATTCTTCGAAACAATTATCTCACACATTGTATAACAAACCATATATATTCCCATCAAAGACTAAATAGATGAAATCCTTCAAGAAATTGGCAATTTCTCAAAAGAATTAAACACCTAAAGTTGGGAATACCATACATCACCAGCTAGAACAAAAGGTAGATCAAATAAAAAAGTATTTATGAATGTTGTTCTCAAATTGGATAACCAGAACCATGGGAAATGCATACAATACTTAAGATCAGTGCCATATCTCTAGGCCAGGAGTCAAAACAAAGCAGATTGAACTATAAAGTGAATTTAATCCTAAACATCCATGATGTACGTGAGATTTCCTTACAATTCACATATTAATACTCATATTTTACCACTACTTATTAGGTCCACTACAAAAGTATATAAATTCATGATTTAATCAAAGCATTTTAACTGATCCGTTGAAAAAGAGCCTAAATTAAAACATACATAAAAGAAAAATGACAACGAAGATTAATGAAATGATCCTTGATCATATTTTCATTAATAATTCAGATACAATGTATAGTTGGAGAGATGATAAACTTGTGAGATTTGCATTATTGTTCAGATATGTTCAAAAACCATACAATTGACAAAATTCACTTGCTAGAATCAAAATTTAAGATACTATATACACCTAAAATTGGTCAAGACAATTAATTAATTAAATACAAGTTATTTAATTAATAAACCTCTTAATTCATCTACTTATAAATAAATTCCAAATTTATTTATATAGTTCACTCTTCTAATTCTTCAATCTAAAATCACATTCTTCTATTTTAATTAAATAAACAAATTCACATAGTTTGTTTTATTTAATTAATAATATTTTCACTAAATTTAAATCCCAAATTTAAATTTAAGTACATATCTCCAACTTTTCCTCTTTCCAACTCATCAAGTGTCACATGAATTTAAATATGTCTAATATTTAAATTCCCAATTTGAATTTAAGCACATGTTGGACACTTGGCAATCTCACACATTTTATTCTCTCATGCATTTGGCATGTTTCCTTTGGTCAAGCGAACATCCTCCATGATTCTTCCATCTCCACCATTCATCTCTCATGTTGAAATCTTGACCATTGATTGCTACCACATCACAAGATGCTTTGGAATTCCTATAAATACAACCTCTTGCTACAACATTTTGCATCCCATCTTTGAGAAAACTTATTATGCAAAAATCACATTAGAGCATTGGAGCATTTAGAATATTTTAGCATTGAGCAAGTTGCATTATAGTATCATTTTAACTTAGAATCATGTCTTAGTTTAGTATTTGTATTTCCATTATCATCTTAGCTTCTATACAACATTTGCATCATAATCTCTAGCATCATTATCCATTGTCATATCACCATTATCATTTGTTGATAAATCATGTAGGAACTTAGATTTCTTGCATTTTAAATAGCGTCTCATTTCTCAAGTTGTCATTTTAACAATCATAGCGCACAAACAAAATATGAGAGCCAATATGATTTAATGAATCCTTGAGAATAGAGAACAATGGAATGATTTTAGAGATTTGCTTTGTTTTAATTTGGTTAATTTTGTGATTCAAATATTTAATGTAATATGTCTCATTGAGTTTGTGTGTATATTATTGATTTACTAACTCTCACAATTCACACATACACAAATACATACTTCAAATTTGTTCTCTCTGTATTCACAATTTTCATAATTTGGATCTAGAATTCAACAAGAGACTTGTACTAATTGCCCTGAATTCCTTTTTATGAGAAAAAGGGATCAAAACAAGCCTCAGGCCAAAAATTACACATGTCACATTTTAATTAGACTGCTACAACACACATTCCCTTTGCAATTATATTTACATTTTTAATTGGAGGGAACATACATAAGATATAGATTGTTCATTCGCTGAAGAAAATAGAACTGCCTTCCAAAAGGAATTTTGTTGGAAAAGAATAACCTTCTAACCATTGTAGCATATTCGTTCCATCGAGCAAAATGAAAAAATTGTGTAAAGGTGGCAAAGGTGAACAAACATCCAAGTCAGAATCAACATCAATCCAAGTCATCACCAGTCGTCACCTATTTGTTATACCTTGAATAAGGAGAAATATATCTTTATGCATTGTAATTTTTGAGGCCATACTTGTACTATACTTGACCAAGTATATGTATTTTCCATCCTTGTATTCACAAATCCAATTCATCAATAAATATTTTCTTCCACTGCTCATATTCTGTATCAGATGGCCAATTGAAATCAATGATTTCATCCATCTTCTTCCTGTATGGAGAGTACTTTGTCATTAATGAATTGGATTCCTTATCGAAGTCCTCTAGAAAGACAATTTCTCTAAAGCATCTTTCAGTATATCAATGTACACCTTCTCACAAATAAGAGTTGCTTGAGAAATAAATGTAGTGTCCACCTAGTTCTTCCACATTTGTAGGTGTTTTACCTCATCATAGGTATGCTGAGTATCAGGAAATAATGTCCAATCTACTTCATCAAACTTGGCCTTCAATTCCCTTATTCTCTGTTCTAATGGGGTAGCAGAACCTTGAAACTTTTGTTCCTTAACCTCACTAAAAAATTTATAAGTTGGGACCACTTTTGGATATCTATCCTCCTGCTGCCTAGCCCCAATTGCCATGAATCTCAAATTCTCAGCCCTAGGAATCCATTTATCTAGGATTGGAGTAGCCAATTCCTTATACCTCTGAGATAATTTTATCACTCACAACATTAAAGAATAGTTTGCATGAACATTATTTAATTTACCTTGAATCTTTTTTATTCAGATGCTTCAAAACAGAATGAAAAATCTTGGAATTGTTCTTATACATTGTGTCTTGCATTTTTTCAAGCAATTTCTTGCATACCTCAATTTGCAGAAGTAGTTGCTCCCTTGTAGGCTCATTAGATGGAGCTGCACTTGATGTGCTTGGATCCTCTACTGCAAGTGTCTCTTGACCCATATTGCAAGGAACAATTGACAATGATTGCTTAGGTGAAGGAGGAGGAGACTGAGGATGAGTCAGAGGAGAAGTGGGAGCAACATGACTCGAGCTACCTGGTCCTTGAGACCTTAGTATTTCCCATTGTTGTTTACATAATGCTAGCTCTGTTTCAAGTTCAACAACCCTTTGCTGATTCTTATTATACTCATCAATTAGCTCATTATACTTACTTCTATGCTATAATAGGTGAAGGATTGTTAGGAACTGATTTCTTAGGAGAAGTTTCCCTTGATCCCTCTAATGTGGTAGGGGTTGGAAAAATTTGTTGTTTCTTTATTTTCTCCTTGCTCCTAGAATATACTTGGATCTTCTTGGGTGGCTGGTAAGAAGGCCTTTCCTCAAATAATGTTGTGGGATCCACTTCAACCACCTTTGATTTCCCTTTATCTATCACTGCATGCTCTGCCTTCAAGATACCCACTATGTTACCAAAGTTATCAAGAACATACATAATTCTATTTAGTTCACCCTCAATGTTGGGAATTGGGTCATAACTAGGGTCTCTCTTTCTAGCTTGCTCCATCATTTTATTGAAAGTAAGATACATGGCTTTCCTTTCATCTTGCACTTGTAAGCCAAAATTATTTCTGATGGTCTATCCTCAGGGTAGTAGAAGCTATGAACAAATGTACCCAGTTTAGTTCTTTCCTTTACTGCAACAATGAAACCCTCGGGATCATGGTTTCTAGGGTGCACTGTTCTCAATTTGTAGGGTCCCAAGATCTTATCAAAGGCATTCCATCCTCCCTTAACCATCATAAAATATAAAAATCCTGTCCACTCAGGGAAGGATGAACCCTTCTCTTTATGTTTTGGAAAATGTACCATTTGTGCACCTCCCAGTTGTCTCATTAGTTCTATAAATCCAATCCTTAGTGGCACATCACTTGGTAGCACAAAAGGATAGAAATTTGTCCCATATACCCTGGATACAATTGTATATGAATATGAGATGATGTCTCCCCAATTATGAGTTATCTTCAATTCTGGTCTCCTCTCCATGGGCCTTAAGAAATCAAGAATTTCTTTTGGGATCCTTGGTGGATAAAAAATCAGGAGTCTTCTCAAATTGGAGGCAAAAACAATGTGACAAATCACATAATCAAATTTTTGGTCATCCTTGTCTAGAATTTGGGTCCAACACTAGACATGAAGCTCAAGATCACCCTCTACCTTCCTTTATGACATACCTTTTCCAAAGTTCGTCTCTTCCTTATATAAAAACATGTGCATCAAAAAGGGAGTACCACCAGAATTTTTACCCAATTCTTCCCTTCCTTAAGAGCAATCAGGCCCTTATGCATATGCTCTGCTAAATAGGTAGCATAATCATAAACTACATTTAAAGTTGCATGATGAATGTTTTCTTCCATGTACATGTATTCCCTTACATGGTGTTTGGTGGATCAAAGCCAATAATTTGGCACAAAGAGAAGAAAATCTTCTTGAAATAGTTGGAAAAGTATCTCATAGGAAAAGGTTCTTTCTCATCTTTTCCAATCTTTATCTATTTTCTATTCTTTCCATATCCTGTTGTGGTAGTGTGCATTGGAAACATTGTGGTTCTGAACAGGACCTTGGTATTCTCATATTCCTTCCTAAAGGCATCAAGTTCAATAGGGATCATATCTTGATTCTAGTCATGCAATTTAAATATTTATGTAATCTCTTCCCTGGTGATCTTGACCATCTCAGCACCATCAAATGCACTAACTATTCTAGAAATAGGGTCATATCTTGATGCAATGTCCTTCAACAAGTCTACATCCATATACACATTTGGGACCACTAGTCTCCCCATATCTAATCTCCAAGTGTTGTAGGTGGGGACTACATAGTTCCTGTTTCCAAACCAGTTCTTGAACATTTTCCATCCAGTGAAAGGAAATTCAACATCCTTGATACAATGTTGTTTATCTAGTAACCCTTCATGAATCCTAGGGCCATAGTATATTACTACTCCTTCAGCCCTCTTGTTAGTCGAGGTTTTTAGTTGATCGATAATGTCTTGAAAGAGTGGCCTAGTTGTGGTTTTAGAACCAAACCCTTGTGTCTTGGGAGCCATATATAACTAGGTAGGTTCAAAGTAAACTAGGGTTTCGACACAGAGAGGCTCAAAACCTAGTTCTTTCAATTAAAAGCCTAGGGTACAATTGGAAGATTCAAATTTGAACAAGTTTGGCAGAAAAAAATTTATGCACAATTTTAAAATGCAATAAAGCAATTAAAGCATGCATGCCAATCCAATTGGAAGGAAAACAATCAAAACTTTCCCTAATTCAGGATTGCTTAAATAAAGCATAGGATATAGCTTTAATTGTACTTACAACTTTTTGTGTTTGCAGGAAATCCTAATTTGTTCACATTGTAGCTTGAAAAGCTTTGATCGATCTCCCAAGTGCTTTGCATTCACTTGCAATCTTCAATTATGTGAGAAGATCAATTTTATGTTTCTTTATGACCAAATTATGATAACTACTAATGTATTATCTTCCATTACTGCTCTCTCGCGTGAAGAAAAACAACTCTAATGTCCGTGTATTTGATTTTAAATAACAACCATTGATCTTCCATTGATATGGTGTGTTGAACGACTTAGATTGAGTCAACATGATTTGAATTTCTATCGCTATCATTCACCAATTCATCATCCAATGAAAACGTGCTAGCTAGAGGCCACACCATTCATTCCTGTGGGCCCCACTCCTTCCTCCAAGCGGATGAAACAATCCATGTGTTGTTAAATCGTAGACCTCACAAGTCTTCAACAAGCATTATTTTAATTCTGCGAGGTGAGCGATGAACAGTTGAGATTTAGTCTTGTGATTGCATATCAACCGTCTTTCTCAGAATCATTGAGCATCAGTCATCTTGAATGTAGACTGGGCCCCACCTCTATGAGTACACACATCAAGAAATCATAGACCTCACACCATCTTGAAAACCATTATTTTAATCTTTCGAGGTATGCGAGCAATGATTGGGATTTGATCCTTAGTGTTGAAGTTGTGAAAGCCAACCTCACAAACCTCAAAGATCACCTACATGCAAATAACCTGTCACAGAAAGAAGACATTCCAGACAAAAAGCAAGAGTGCTCTAAAAGCTGAAAATATATTAATTAGAGAGTCGAAAATACAATGATCAATCCTTATAAAAGGATATTTGTGCAACCCTAAAGAAACCCTAAAGGAGATATTTAATAATTAATATAATTATTAAATGTCACAAAATGCAAACTAAAGTGAAATCTTAAGAGGAATAAAGGTAATTTAATCAACATGATTAAATTAAAACCTTTACTCTAACACCCCCCCTTAAGATGAGAAAAAGTGTAGCTACAAACATATGCAAGAAATCAAAGGTAACTACAATGCAACTGGTGGGTCCCAACAACATGGCCCTCGATCAAAAATTAATACAACCAAATCTCTATAAAGTGGAGAAATAGAGAAAACCTCATGGGAAAACTCTACTCCAAAAAGAGATCAAAGACATGAAGAACATCACTGAAGCAGAAGAAGCTGCAAACAATTGTCAAAAAATGGCTGCTATGGTGCTGAAGAACCTCCTTTGAAGATAGGATGATCAGGATCAAGAAGACAACAATCTATATGAGTGCCCCAAATGACACTACTCGAATCAGATGGCAAACAAAGGCAAACACCTAGAATGAAGATACAGATGGAATAAGTACCAATAGTCTAAAAAACACTAATCAACTGAGAATGGAAGATTCCTTCCAAGGAAAAACCAAGGAAGCATTAGCACGAACAAAATAATACCCCCCATAATGTTAAGTGGGAGAGCCTAACAGATCCATTGAAATGTTGTGTAGCACCCTATAGTGCATGAAAGAGAAGAAACAACATTTAAAAGTGCACAAGAAAGCACCTAGAACTGAAAAAGTGGTGTGCAAAACAAAGCACACATGCATGATGCTAGAATCATATGGATCCACTGTCATCATGGAGGGACACTCACTGGACAAAGGTGTGATGGCAAAAAAAAAGGCACTACACAATCCCCCATGGCACTTTATAATACAATGCAAGTACATAAATATGGCACAACCTTATGTGCAAAATCTCCAAAATATATGTACAATAGTGTGGCACTTTATCTTAGTGCATTTACATAAAAGATTGCATATAGAAGATGATCATAATGTCATAAAAAGACACAAGCTAGAAATACATGAAGAATAGCCAAAACCAAAGCATCCTATGTAAACAAGAAAATGCAAACTGAGTGCATGCACACACCAATGTTCACATCTCCCTCCATGATTAAAAGGACCTCAAATTTGATTTCTGAAAAATATGTTTATAATGAGTAGACAAAAATAGAAACCCAACAATTTTTTGAAGTTGAAAATAAAACCTAGAAATCATTTTTTGATCCAGCAAGTAGAAGATGAAAAAATAATTTTTTTAAACTTTTAGCCAAGAGAAAAAAATGGCGCGCGATGGTTTTTGTGCAGCTGTTTTCTTCAGATCTGTAAAAGAAATAAAAAAACAAAAAGATACCTAGATCATATTTCGACCCTGGCTACAAAACTCAGAAATCGTTTTTTGATTCAGCAAGCAGAAGATAAAAAAAAAGTTTTTTAACGTTCAACTAGTAGAAAAAATGACACATCGCCGATTTTGTAATCGCGATTTTCTCCAAATCGCATTAGCATATCAAAAATCTAGAAAATACCCATTTCAGATTCTCAACCCTAGCTAAAAAAATCAAAATCGCTTGATCTAATAACCTGAGTGGAAGCTATATTTCTAAAGCAAAAAAATGAAAATGGTTTCAAACCTCATAATGTAATAAGAAAACCGTAAGTTGATATCTTAAAAAAAAAGAACAGTACCGCAGATTTGAGCTTTGATACCATGTTAAGCTGTGGAATCCAACCTCATTGCACTCAAGATCACCGTGACAGTAAATAACCTGCCACGTAAAGAAGACATTCCGCATAAAAACAATAGTGCTATGAAAGCTTAAAACATATTAATCACAGAGTCGTAGTAAATACAATGATCAATCCTTATAAAAGGAGATTTTAAAGTAACCCTAAAGAAACCCTAAAAGGGAGACATTTAATAAATGTCACAATATGCAACTAAAGTGAAATCTTAAGAGGGATAAAGGTAACTTAATTAAAAATAATTGCTAAAAACTTTTACCTAACACTTAGATCCAATAGGTGAGATTTCTGCAAATGCAAATAAATTTAGTCATAAAATGGGGACCCAAATAGGTTGATGGGATTATGACCCTCAAGGTGAATACTCAGAGTTAAACCAATTTGATATAAAATAGTTCCGCCCGAAATAGGAAAAAATTAAAAAACATGATATAACATTGGGCAACCGACAAGCCTAGGCAAAAGGGTCGATAAAGGTATGTTTTTGATGGTTGAAGTTTCAACTTAAGTAACCAGCGACTAGGTGAAACAGGTCAACAGAGGATTAAAATGCCCAAGGTTTAAGACTTAAAAAAATTGAGAGAAAGGTTATAGAGCTAAAACCCTAAACCCTACCCTTGGGCATAGATGCAACAGACCATTATAGGGCACATAACAAGCTCAAATTTTCAAAATTTTAGGATCTCTACTAGTGGATCACACTTGGGGATGCATACCCTTGGTGGGTATGAGAATCCGTGATCTCTGTGTAGCAAACCAACACACATAAAACCCAAACCCGTGAGCTTTCCTAGACAAGGCAAGGCATAACATAAAGCAAACACCTCTAACCTATATACACTAATTACAAGGATATACAATGTGTACATGGAAAATAACCTATTTGACAAGAAATGGGACTTCAAGAACCGCCCATGTACTAACAGTTCTAGAACTTCACCTATCAAGGATTGTGTGCGTATGAGTCCTCCCCATACGTATCTGCAATCAAATTTTTCCCAAGCCACAGGGGATCAAACTTCCCATGTTTTCCTTTGTCTCCCATCCTTGGATTCCACATTAAAACCATGCACCCAACTTCGAATTTCCTTTCAATGGCCTTTTTATCATATAGGTGTTTGACTTGAAGTTGCAGCCTCTCATTTCTTTTATGAGCTTCTCTTCTAGTTTCGTCAAGCTCAATTAGCTCTTCCATCCTATGTTGCATCTCATCAGAGATGCCATCATCATTTCTTGAACAAATTTGTACATCTTTATCAAGTTGTTAAGAGGTATCTTTTCTTCCACCCCATATACCAGGTTAAATGGTGACTGCCCAATGACCTTTTTAACTGTAGTCCTATCTTCCCACAATGCAAGTTGCAATTTTGAATCCCATGCCTTCTTGTTCTTCTTGGTCATCTGTTTGATGATCTTCATCAAACTCTTGTTACTAGATTCTTCTTTTCCATTTCCTTGTGGGTGATAGGGAGATGAGTAAGAAATACATATGCCTTGTTTATTGAAAAAGTCAGTAAACTCTTCAGATCTGAAACACATGACATTGTTAGAAATAATTCTTTTTGGGACTCCAAATCTACTCAATATATTATTCATTAGGAAATAAATTACCACTTTGATTGTTTCCTTTCTAGTAGGAACAACATCTACCCACTTTGTAAAGTAATATGTTGCAACAAGGATCCAAGAGTGACCCCACTTGACTTTTTTGACGTTTCTTCAATAAAATCAATGCCCCATTGTTGAAAAGGGGCTTGGACTGAAACTGGTCTAAGAGGAAGGTTACTAGAAAATTTTAACTTACCAGTGAATCTTTGGAAAGCATCACATTTTTTAACAAACCTATGAGCATCTTTGAACATAGTTGGCCACCAGAAGCCTTCTCTCAATATTTTGTGAGTAGTTGTTTTGGCCATGTAGTGACCTCCACATGCTCCCTTATGCATTTCAATCAAAAGGTTTTCTACCTGATCTCCATCTACACATCTGAGTAACACACCCTCGCATATGGGTGCAACATTCTCATCTTCAACTTGATTGATCTGATTAGCTTCTAAATTGGTCTTGACCATCAACTTAGCCAGACCCTGACCTCTCACCAGTTTTGTAATCTAGATTTCAATATTGAACTCTTGGATCCTATTGATCCACCTGCATCTCCAACCTATAGTCTCATGTTGAGTGAAAATATCCTTGACTACTGCGCTTGGAACATATGCTACAACAATCACTCCAGTCAAATATGGTCTAAAATTCTTAACAGCCTTTACCAGGGCATATGGTTTCTTTTCTGTCACATCATATTTTAGCTTGGTAGCCTGCAATGACTTGCTGAAGAATGCAACAGGTTGCTCAAAACCTTCATCATTCTTCTACAACAATACCCCAGCCATTATATGAAATGAAGCGAAGGTAAACAACTGAAATGACTTTGAATAATCAGGGGATTTGAGTACATGTGCTTCTTTGATGGCATCCTTTATGGCTTGAAAAAATTTGGTAGGATCTTCCGTCCATTCTACCTTTTCTCCTTTCTTCAACATTTTAGAAATAGGCCTAACAATTTCAACAAAATTAGTAACAAATCTTCTCACAAAGTTGATTTTCCCAAAGAAGGATTGGATTCCCTTCACATTTCTAGGCGATGGGATCTTGTCTATTGCTATCAAATGTTCAGGGTCAATCCTAACCCCATCCTTTGAGACAATATTCCCTAATAAATTTCCTTCCTTAACCCCAAAAGCACATTTCTTAGGGTTCAAAGAAATCCCATACTCCAAGGCTTTCATAAATATTTTCTCCAAGTGAGAACAATGATCTTCCTTCTTTCTGTGAGCATTCAAGTCATCCTAATATATAGCTAGGAAGAGGTCAATAAAATATGCAAAGGCCACATCCATGGCTCTTTGAAATGTTGCACCATCATTGATCAGGCCAAATGGAATTCCCACGTACACATAGGTTCCCCATGGTGTAGTGAATGTTGTCTTGTATTGCTCAGATTCTCTCACCATGACCTAATTATATCCTGAGAACCCATCCATCATTGAAAGCAGTTCACACCCTGTGACCTTTTGCAACATAGCCTCCATGTTGGACAAAGGGTAATTGTCTTTCAAGGATGCTACATTTAGATTCCTAAAATCTACACAAAGCCTCAGGTCCCCATTCTTTTTCCTGACTGGAACCAAGTTTGAAACCCATGAAGAATACCTTATAGGCTTAATAATCCCAGCATCTCTTAACTTTGTGATTTCTTCTTGCATTTTTGGCTGCAATGTGGGATTTATTGGCCTCTATTTTTTCCTAAAAGTTTTTACATCAAGCTTCAAAGGTATCTCATGCTGAAATAGGTCCTCCCTATAGGCCTTTAGGTCATCATATGACCATGCAAACACATGTCTATACTTTATCAATAAGGAAATCAACATGGTTCTGACATGAGGTTTCATCTTCTTCCCTATGTATACCTTTTTGGGAGAATTATCCATTCCAAGACTTATTTCTTCCAAATCTTCCCTATGGGAAGATGCTTGCTTAACATTTGATTTATCAAGGCCATAAAAGACCCTCTCCAATGCAACCAGTCCTTTGGGAATCTTGTTGGTTTTCAATTGGATCACCTCATTCCAAAATAATGTTTCTTTTCCATCAACCTCCACCACTAATAAGTCAAAATCAATTTCTTGGCTTTCATATTGATCAATACAGTGCAAAAATTTCAAAATATTATTGTCATCATCAAAAAAATTTCCAGTTGCAAATTTTTTCAGGCACTATAGGTCGATTTTGTACTTCTATTTTTGAAATGCTATCAAAGGTGACATCATATAATTTGATAGCAATATTAGCTAATAAATCTGCCCTGACATTCATTCCCCTTTCTATCCAATCTATGTTGAAAGCATCAAAGGACTCAAAAGGATCCCAAACTACATTCCTATATTGCTTAAGCCTTTTATTTTTGGAAACAAATTTGGATCTAACCTAGGAAACAAATAATTTAGAATCTCTCGACACTTTTAACATCTTAATACCATGCTTTGAAGCTAACTTTAGACCAAGCAACAAAGCCTCATATTCGACCACATTATTTGTACAAGAAAATTTTAACGAGTACTTAAATGTTTTACCTTGTGGGGAAATGAGAACAACTCCTATACTAGAGACCTCCTTGGAACAAGCTCCATCAAAGTACATGGTCCAAAAAGAATTTTTTTGTGGTGCATCTAGGACCTCCCTATCAATTGGTGCAGGTTGGAATTCTTCTTATTGTTTCAATTCTTCAACCCAAAAAGTGTCTAAACCAGTATCTACAAAATTGATTATCACTGGTTCTTCTGGCTCCTCTACATATTCAATCATGTGGAAAACTCTTGGTTCTCTAGCAATCTTAACATCCTTTTGGTCAATTGAGAAAGTGACAAATGAGAAATCACATTGTATACTTCCACCCATGGATGCACTCCATTGTCTTGACAATAACATCCCATAAGTTGGTGGAATTTCCACCACTGTGATACTCATAAACAAATCCTTCTCAGGGAAGGCTTCCAATTTATATGAAACTCTATTAAGTACTCCTATAACAGGCACCTCTCTCAAGTCCATAAAATAACACTTCTCATAAGTGCTATCAACCTTCAAACCCATTTCTTCCATGATTTTTACTGGCATAACGTTGTTTGAGGCCCCTGAATCTATCATGCAATTCCTAAGAAACTTCCCATCAATAATCAAGCTTAGAAAAAATGGATTGAATTGAATTGGGTTTGTAGTAACTATAGTTCCCAAATATATTTTAGGATTTTCATTAATCACTGCTTCCACCTCAGCATTCTTCTCTTGACTTTTGCTTGCTTTAGGTTGATCAATCACCACTTTATCCTTACCAACGATAGCAACACTGTTGATGAGAGAAACAGTATTATTCTTATGCTCATCAATTCTCATCATTTCTAATAGTGGGACTATGACTTTAACCTGAGACAATACTTGGAACATATCTACAAGAGAATAGTTTGGTAACTCAGGGAGTATCAGTTCCTTAAAAGTTACCTTGTCATCTTGTCTTTCAACCTTTTCAGCACTTGGCTTCAGATCCTTGGCCTTCACAGCCTAAAGAACAAATTTACCATTAATATTAGCCTTACTACCCTTCTTAGCCCAAATTCTCATCTCCTTACCTTCTTTAAGTTTTGTCTCCTCTTTCTTATTTTCTATCTTAGTACCTCTATTTTCTGCATTTTTCTCCTTGATAAACATGCTACTAGGGTTACCCTAATTACCATTTACAATCCTATTCCTCAAATGAAGATTTCTTCCTACTTGAGCAACCAATGCAATTGTGAAATTTTGAATTTATTTGTTTGAAGGTCCTATCAAAGAAATATTATCTGACTCAAGAGTGTAAACAATCCAGTCATTCTCTCTTTCTTCATCTGAAAAATACTTGTTGATGGTAAGAACTCACCTCTTTCCTTTGCACATCCACATCACTTATATTAGGCTCATCATTTGAGGAGTATTCATCACAAGAAAAATCTGACTTGGTCATAAGAACGTTCACAATTTCATCATGATCATGAAGAGAATCATAACCTCCTTGATCATTTGGTGATTCTTCTATTGATCTTGCAAAAACACACTGCAGTGAAGAGTGAGGCATTTTACATACTCCACACCATGGAAAATATTCAATGACATTTGTGGAATGCTTTTGAAAAAGGATCAGGTGTGCTTTGAATATTTTTTTGATTATTGTTAATTGGCTTCCCATTGTGCTAGTTAGTATGGTAAGGGTAGTCTTGCAATATTGGTAGCCTTTCATTTCTTTAGAATTGTGGCTTGTCATTCTTTTATGCCTTTTGCAACAAACTAAGAACTTGATCCAACTTCTCATTAGGGGTTGCAACTTTACCAACCTTTTCATTTTGAGCTCTTGGATTCTTCAAGGGTTTAGGATCATCTCTCCTTCCCACTTTATTTGATGCTCTTCTATTTTTTTCTATATAGAATACCATTTTATAGGCTTCTCTTAGGTTCTGTGGATTCTTATCTCTGAGCAGGTAACACATTTTTTAATCATACGCATTGAAGCATACCACTAGACATGAATTTTCATTGGGCCTCAAATAACCAGGGACTTTATACACAACCTTTTGGAACCTTGCATTGAATTCAGTTCCCATTTTATTATGTCCCTTTGTGATATTATTGAAATTATTTAACCTAAACCTAGGATCGGTTTCATCTCCATACTGTTCTCTAAAAATTATATAGAAAGCATCCTTGGAATCAATGCTTGCATTAGGAAAACTCTTGTACCAATCCCTAACATCTTCAATTAAGGATTGCATAAAATATTTTATAGCAACATCATCATCCCACAACTCAAAATCTTCCACAAAACTTTGAAAGGCTTTCAAATGATCTTCACCACTGAGAGTATTATTACCAGTAAATTTAGGTACATGTTTTCTTGCATTATCTGGGACAGGATTTGGGTATCTTGGGATGTTCTCAAAACATAGTTTCCTATATCTATTAGTATACAATAATCTTCTTCCAAAAGGTCCCTCTTCCTCATTTTTATTGTCATGATTCCTTCTCCTTTCATAATTGTTTTCGGGCCTCCTTGGTCGAGAATCATACTGATCATGTTGTTGGGTTCTCCTAGCCTTATTCTCTGGCTGTAAATATGAATTGGAAGGATTAGCATGAGACGAAGGGTTTTCATTCACATGGGGACTTGAAGATGGTGTATGGGATTGAGTAGTTTGAGTTTCAGGAACAACCTTTATGGTAGACTCTAGGAAACCTAATTTTTGCTTCATTTTAGTGTTCATAGCTAGCAGTTCCATCTCTTGCACTTTCTTTTGTAACTCCTCATTTTCTTTTATTAGCTTATCAGCTAATGAGATAGACTCATTTTGTGATGTGTCCTTATTAAAAGAACCTCTCTCATTTATCTTTACTCCCCCCATGGGCTTCTTTCCTTTATCAACATTCTGGGGAGCATGATTTATATTACTAAAAGGAGGGTTAATTGGGATGGAGGCCTTCATAGTAGTGTTGGTCCATGAATTTACACAAGAATTATTAGCAAAGGGAACTACAAGATCCCTCGTTACAACCTCTTCAATAATAAGACCAATTGTCTGGGCAGGTTTAGTTGCTAACTTGTCCAGCTCCTCTATTTTCTCAACTTTTCTTCATAACATATCTCTCTCAATCATGGCTTCCATTATTATCTTTTCTTTCTCTTCATCCCTTTTCTTTCTATTTTCATCACATCATAAGGATCTTTCTCTAAGCCATTGCATATCATTAAAAAATTCTTCCTCCTCTAGTAAAGTGGTATCAACATCAGGTGCTACTATAACTTCATCATGGCCATGAACATTGTTATGGGAATATTCATCAAATCCAGTTAACAGATGTGGAGGAAGGGGAGTATATGTGTTAGAGGTTGGGGTAAGATATCCTTTAGCTCTAGCACGCCTAGCATTTGCATTATCTCGTTGTATTCTATCTCTCTCCCTCCTTTCCATGGCTCTTAAGCCTTGATATGAGGGTTGCTCATTCACAACATACTTCATTGTAACTTCTCCTCTCTCAGGAGAAGTGCTATCACTGAAATATAACAAGTTTCTTTTACATTCAAAACCAAAACTAAAATGAATCTCACATTCAAGGGTTGGATGGGGAGTAGACTTACTTGTTTCTACGTCCTTTGCTTTTACCTATTTTCCATGAGTGTTCTTGGGCAGTTCTCCTTCCAATTTCTGATCTATATGCTTCTTCATGTGGCCATGAGTTCCTCACATTTATGCTTGAATATTCTTCACCTTTTTCAACCTTTTCAATTTCTTTCTATTCTTATTCTTTACTTCTTTGATATATTCAAATACCAACACACACTGGTGCATAGATTTGAGATTCGCCACCCAAATTTCTTGGGACAAATTTGTAGCAATTGTGTTACAATTTATGCAAATTTCACAAGATCCTTGGAAACTCAGACAAGATTTGACAAATGCAATTTTTTTTAAAATGAACTTTGAGAAAATCCTTCTAATACACAAAATGGTGAGAAACTTAACATAAACTATGATGGGACACTTGGTAAAGACTCAAGCAATGGTTAGGAAAAACTTCAAATATAACAACTCTATAGATAAACATCACCATATATTATAGTGATCTTTGATAAGGAACTCTGGAGAACAAATATTTACCAACTTACATCCCTAATAGAGTCACCAATCTGTTGGTTGTTTTCAAAGAAAAAATTAGATCTCACCAAGTACCTATAAGCTTGCCAAGCTCAACTCTTGATTACTTGAGAGATAATTGGCCAACGAACGAGATGAAGTGATAATGCTTCTTCTCTTGCACTTCGAGCTCTGCAAGACTCGGGAGGGTGATCCCACAATGTATAACTTGCAATTCTTGTAAACAATTATCTCACACATTATATAACAAAGCATATATATTCCCATCAGAGACTAAATAGATTAAATCCTTCAAGAAATTGACAATTCCTCAAAAGAATTAAACACCGAAAGCCGGGAATACCATACAACACCAACCACAACAAAAGGTAGATCAAATAAAAAAGTATTTATGAATGTTTTTCTCAAATTGGATAACCAGAACCATGGGAAATGCATACAATACTTAAGATCAATGCCATATCTCTGGGCTAGGAGTCAAAACAAAGCAGATTGTACTGTAAGGTGAATTTAATCCTAAACATCCATGATCTACATGATATTTCCTTGCAATTCACATATTAATACTCAGATTATACCACTACTTATCAAATACACTACACAAGTATATGAATTCATGATTTAATCAAAGAATTTTAACTGATCAATTGAATCAAAGCTTAAATTAAAACATACATCAAAGTACAACAATTAAGATTAATGAAATGATCCTTGATCATATTTTCATTAATAATTCAGATACAATGTATAGTTGGAGAGATGATAAAGTCGAGAGATTTGCATTATTGTTCAGATATGTTCAAAAACCATACAATTGACAAAATTCACTTGCTAGACTCAAAACTTAAGATACAAACTTCAAATATTTTCTCTCTGTGTTCACAATTTGCATAATTCAGATCTAAAATTCAACAAGAGACCCGTACTAATGGCTTTGAATTCCCTTTCATGAGAACAAGGGAGAAAAACAAGCCTCATACCAAAAAGTACACATGTCACATTTTAATTAGACCGCTACAACACACATTCCCTTTGCAGTTATATTTACATTTTCAATTGGAGGGAACATACATAAGACAACGATTATTCATTCACTGAAGAAAATAGAACTGCCTTCCAAAAGGAACTTTGTTGGAAAAGAATAACCTTCTAATTGTTGTAGCATATTCATTCCATTGAGAAAAATGAAAAAATTGTGTAAAGGTGGCAAAGGTGAACAAACATCCAAGTCAGCATCAACATCAATCCAAGTCATCACTAGTCAACACCTATTTGTTATACCTTGAATCTGGAGAAACATATCTTTATACATTGTAATTTCTGAGGCCATACCTGTACTATACTTGACCAAGTATATGTATTCTCCATCCCTGTATTCATAAATCCAATTCATCAATAAATATTCTCTTCCATTGCTCATATTCTGCATCAGATGGCCAATTGAAATCAATGATTTCATCCATCTTCTTCCTGTATGGAGAGTACTTTGTCATTACTGAATTGGATTCCTTATCAAAGTTGTCTAGAAAGCTAATGATGAAAGAAAATTTCTCCAAATAATCTTTGAGTATATCAATGTCCACCTTCTCACAAATAAGAGTTGCTTGAGAAACAATTGTAGTGTCCACCTGGTTCTTCCACATTTGCAGGAATTTTACCTCATCATAGGTATGTTGAATATCAGACAATAATATCAAATCTGCTTCATCAAACTTGGCCTTCAATTCTCTTATTCTCTATTCTAATGGGGTAACATACCCTTGAAACTTTTGTTCCTTATCCTCACTAACAAATTTATAAGTCAGAACCACTTTTGGATATCTATCCTCCTACCACCTAGCCCCAATTTCCATGAATCTCAATTTCTTATCCCTAGGAATCCATTTATCTAGGATTGGAGTAGCCAATTCCTTATCCCTTTGAGATAAATTTATCACTCGCAACATCAACGACTAGTTTGCATGAACACTATTTAATTTACCTTGAATATTTTTATTCAGATACTTCAAAATAGTATGAACAATCTTGGAATTGTTCTTATACATTGTGTCCTGCACTTGTTCAAGCAATTTCTTGTATACCTCAATCTGCAGAAGTAGTTGCTCCCTCATAGGCTCATTAGATGGAGCTACAACTGATGTGCTTGGATCCTCTACTGCAAGCGGCTCTTGACCCATATTGTAAGGAACAATTGACAATGATTGCTCAGGTGGAGGAGAAAGAGATTGAAGATGAGTCATAGGAGAAGTGGGAGTATCATGACTCGAGCTAGCTAGTCCTTGAGACCTTAGTATTTCCCTTTGTTGTTTTCATAATGCTAGCTCTATTTCAAGTTCAACAACCCTTTGCCAACTCTTATTATACTCATCAATTAGCTCATTATACTTACTTCTATGCATGTCTCTATCTTTAGTAAGGTTCTCAATTGTTTCTTTTGTGAGCTTAGCAACATTTATGGTCATGTCAGCTACTTCTAATGCTGGAGTATCAAACACTCTTTTTATAATCAATTGTCCATTGAAGTTAGTCAATTCTACAACTTTGGGCTTCCTAGAACTAAGAGACAATGACCATATAGCCAAAGCATCCCACTCTTGACTGAAAGCTGACCCTTGAAGTGCCAATTTGGATTTTATAGTATCAAGTAGAACTACATCAGCTATATCCCATTCAGGAAGTAGTAAACTACCACTCTCTTGCACAAGAGCCCTTCCTTCCTTAGCTGCGATAATTTGAGATTGTTTCCTCATTAGCTTCATTACATTAGCTTGGATAATGCTTTCAGGTAATTCGGGATGTAGGTTTCTCTCATTTGAAACCCTCTCTTCATACTCTAAAGATTTTTTTCTCCATACAAAATCTCCAAATTTTGTTGTTTCAATAAACAAGTCATCCTCCATGAATTCTCTACAAGCCTCCTATCTTATGTCATCAATATTACTCAAGCCACTTAGTTGTACCTTTCCTAACCTTAGGTTGTTTCCTCCAGAGTTTGATCAGACTTCCCTTGGGGGAGAAGGCATCCCCTCCTCCATATGTTCAGGTGTTATCAAAATATCATCTTCATCAGTATTGTTGGTGGGTGTTTTAGCACTTTCTCAACACAGGCAGTGCATAGGCGCACTACCTCTCTTGAAAGGAAATCTCCAAAAAAAAGTTGCTGAAAATCACCCCAAGGTCTCTCGGGTGTCAGGTCATGACTTGCGTGGAATTCCTTAGTTGATGTTTGATGTGATTTTTCTAGTAATCATAGGGAAGACTTACGTAGCTGGATGCAAAATGAATCTTGAAATGGAGTTCCCAAAATGGAAATCAATGTGCAGTTTGCTGCAGGTTCAGACAAAAATCATGAACTCTTGTTTTATCTTAAGATTTGGCTTTACAATGTGCAATGATCCTTAGCATAGGTTACTTATTAAAAGAAAAGGAAAAAGAGCAAGGGAGAAGAGAGGTTGCTAGATCTGAAACTAACTATGAACAGTGATCATGGAGGTTCTACTATGGACAACTTCCTTAAACAAAATTTCACTTAACCAGAAAACTCACAGTATCATGAAACTTGTGCTAGCTTCTAAGGACTGAAAATGTTCCACCATTCATTCACCATAAACATGCATGAATAAAGACAAAAGTTTGGGAGCAACTTTCTATTTAAGTCCAAACTAACTTTACATAGCCATCTACCAGTAGTAAACAACAAAAAGTATGGACAAGAAAGTCATCAACACAATAGAAATCTACATAATCGTTGAACAACATTTACTAAATCTACCAAAGCAATCTAAGAACATGAAGAACAAAAAAAGTGAATCTATCTAAATCATCTAACTATGGGATAAGAATCATGAAACATGCAAGGAAACTCAAAAATCCACCAAAGTAAATGTATTTCTATTAAAATTTATGTAGCAAGTCATTACAACAACTCAACTCTCCCTTGAAAATGAGAGGAGACCCCCCTATTTATAGTGTCCAAAAATAAAAATGAATGGCCAAGATTAATTTTCATTGTGTGGCCATGATTCACTACAAACTAGGGTTCTTCCTACCCCCAAATATATTACATTTTAAAATACATTTTTGTCCTTTCCCTATTTTGTCCCCTAGTGACAACAGTGTAGCACTTTGTCCTTAGTTGCTTTCCTTTTGTTGTAGCTCTTCCGCAAGGATTTTTTCATCTATGAATGGGTTCCCTTCTTGCCTCTTCAAGGAAGCATACTCCATGAACTTCAAAATCAGCGGCTGGAATTTATTGACTTCCATAATTTCGGATTGAAGCACCTGGTAACTCCATTGCTTGGAGCTGTCGGTGAGCTTTTACCAATCTTCGTCATACTTGGTTGTGTGGTCTCTGAATTGCTCAGACTGGGTGAAGGCTTAGGTAGAAAAACTCATGAAATATGTGGTGATTTTTCCTGAAATTCCATCCTCCATTTTCTTGTGGAAATGTGGCTTTACCTTTTCTGGATTAACTTGAATGACAGGCATGTCGAACCCCATCATTAGCTTTAGATACTAGATGCAATCCACCCTAACATCCTTGGCCCAATCAATATCTAGATCCACCTTGTAGAGTACCCGCTCCAATCTCTCCTTTCGGTTTTCAAAATCCATCCTCCACATATCCACGAGCCAATGATCATCCTCCTTGAATGCGAGCTCCTTTTCCCAAGTCTTCTTTGGAAATTTGAGGATGGCCTCAATTTTGGGGTAAGTAGACTCATACATTCTTGGGAAGTCAATATAGTACTTCCTCATGCCTTCGAGGGACTTTTGGACTTCCAAGAACTTGTTCGTTGTCCTAATAGAATGACTAATTCCCATGTTTCCAATATATAAAACCTAACAGAACCAGTCTTTCGTGGTCTTAGCCAAGTTCTTCCTTTTCTTGAGCTTATCTACTTGTTCCTTAGACAACAACTGAGGTGGGGCCGAAGATGTTGTAGGCTATTCCTTTGCTGATGACCATTGTTG
>VDFB02297289.1:0-21454 GCA_007258455.2 Sequoia sempervirens | reverse complement strand
TCCACATGGCCCTTTTGTCAATGGGGATTGGACCTCGTGGGGAAAATACATCCTTCTTCGTCAAATGGACACAAGTTCATCATCACATCAACAAAGTATTTTATAAAATTGATAGAAGCAGTTCCTTTGACAACTGTCACTAGAAAACAGATTTCATCTTTCATACTCAACTATCTCATATGTCGATACAGGGTACCTCAATCCATTATTTCTAACAATGGAAGGGCTTTTAAAAATCAGGACATATAGGAATTATGTGAACAATTCCATATTCAACATTGTTTTTCAACACCATACTATCCACAAGGAAACGGACAAGCAGAAGCCTCAAACAAGACAATCCTAAAAATACTAAAGAAGACAGTAGATGATGGTGGACATGATTGGCATGTTCAGTTAAATCCTACATTATGGGCCTACAAAACCAGCATTAGAACACCAACAGGAGCTACACCATACACCTTGGTGTATGGATCAGAGGCTATTCTACCAATTGAGATAGAAATACCATCACTCCATGTATCACTAGAAGGTCTCATAGCAGATGAAGATTACAGAGTTTCAAGGCTACAGGAGCTGGAATTACTAGATGAAAATCATCAAAAAGTAGTAAATCATTTGAAATCCTACCAACAAAGAATGTCAATGAGTTACAATCATAGGGTAAAACCTATAATTTTTCAAGTTGGTGACTTGGTCCTAAAGGAAAACTCTAAAAATCAGCAAGATAGAGAAAAGAAAGGGAAATTTGAACCTAACTAGTTAGGTCCCTTTTTTTATCATATCAGTGTATGGATCAGGAGCATATCAATTGTTTACACTAGAAGGGGATCTATTTGATGAACCTATCAACAGTATCCATCTCAGAAAATTCTATACATGAATCACTTAGTGCATGAATTAGTTTCTAGAAATGGTTACCTTGATGAAAACCTGGCACACAGACATCCTGGTGACAGAAAAATACAAAAAAAAAAAGACAGAAAAATACAAAAAATGAAAAAAATGAAAAGATGCAATAAAAACATATAGTGAAAACTTGGAAACAGGCACTATTTGTGATTTAAAACCATCTCTCCCATCTATTTGGACACATGTCATGGTCATTGATTCCTCCGTCATTTTTTTTACATCCATTATCATTTCCTATCACATGGTCATATCTCACCCTGGCTTGGGGGCAACATAAATTTTGAGCTTCACAAAATGGACAAAAACAACAAAAAGAATGATCAAAACACAACCCAACATGGAATATCAATCATCATCAAAAACACATCAAACATCCAGTTTACAACAGAAAATCCAAAAACAAGTATAAAAGTCAGTCTCAAAAAGTCAAAAACATGTGTCTTTGTCAGTCGAACTATGTGGTCTCTGTGTATATAACGTAGGCAAGGCTAATCTTTAATCAGCCCCTAAGGCCCCTAGGGTAGGACTTTAGGTTAGTTTGATCCAAAATCTTGAAAAATACAAAAAACTTCACAAAATTAGGATGGATGATCTAATTTGAATAAATGATTGAATACTATAAGAAAATAGAAAATATGTTGTACTTTTGATCAATGTTATCATTTCTTTAGAGTAACTCAATGATGTATTGAACTAGAGAAGCTAGGAAGAAGAAATGGTATTTTTCTTTGTCTGATGTCTGTGAATTAATCATAATTACTGTATGAATCGTCACAGGAAATGCTCTACAAAGTATCATGGATGACATTCCAATTCACATAGGAAAGTGGTTTATTCTTATTTTTTTTATGCAAGACATGCTCAGGTCATTTTGGTTTAATTATACCTCGATGCTTGTGTTAGCTTGCAATATCAAAAATCATGAAAGTAGTACTCAGGTCATCATCGGTTTATATTATACCATTGATGCTTGTACTCACTTTCAACATTTTAAAGCTCAATGATGATAAAAAAAAGCACAAAAGTATTGTTAAAATGCCTATACCAACATATAGATTTGCATAATAAAAGTAGACTGCATCCATAATAGTGACATATCTACAGAGTATTTGTTACAAAATAAATTGGTGAATCATTCCTTAAATAAATTATCTTTTTTTCATACAAGACTGAGTATACTTGACAATTACAAAAAAACATCATAATCATATAGGTTGCATCATCATAATCATTTTTTATATATTCAAAACATTTGAATCATCATTTCATCATTCAATCATTTCAACATACATATATCTATATCATTCAATTATACTTAAAATACATCACCATCATCACATTCATCCATTTTTTGTATCACATACTCACATATAATCCATCCATTTGATAATAAATTCCATCAATTTATTACATGTATCATTCCACATTTTCATCCATATAGTTACATTTACATCACATATAGTATATCATCTCTACACATCAATCCATAATCATAAATCCATGTACATCATAAATCATGTATACATATACGATGCATCCATACATTACCATTAGTTGCATCATAGATAGAACACCATCATATCAAAGCATACCATCATGACAATAAAACCATCACATAGCATATAAACATCAAAACAAAATGCATCCATTGGAAAATCAAATAAAACACATCATGGACCATAGAATCTACTACATCTCATATATATCAAAATCACAATGTCAAGTATACAATGATGTCTAAAAGGAAGAGAGATAAAACATCAATAATGGCTATACATCAGAACAATCAAGGTACATCATGGACAAAATCATGTGCTACTCACTTCAGATGGTATAGGCATAGTAGGATCAGGACCCCTACCACTAGAGGAACCAGGATCCTGGGGATCTCTGGGTAATGGTTGCGTAACACTTGCACTGACAGTCATGGATCGTGACCTACCAGAACGGGACCTCACATAGCTCACTCTCTGCTTAGAAGGAATTGCATCATAATACCTTGCTCTATAAAACTCAATCTCCTCACCAATGCGAGAAACCTCTCGCATGTAATCTTCCAAGGAGGTACCATCTGCTAGTCTTTGTAATCTATTAGCCAAAGCCTGAGTACCCTCTACTGCAAACCTGGCCGCATCTCTCTCGGCTGTCAATGAGGTAACATGAGCTTGAGTTGTCCCAGTTGTCTACCTGGCCACATCTCTCTTGGCTATCAATAAAGTAACATGAGCCTAAGTTGTCCTGACTATCTATCTCGCCGCATCCCTCTCAGCTATCAATGCCACAATCTATGACTGAGTTGTGACTAACTGAGCCTGCATAGCTGAAAGAGTCTATGTATGCAACTCAGCCTGTACCTACATTTGAGCCTGTGTCTGCTCTAATAAACCCTGTGTCTCAAGAAGCTGCTCCTAAACAATCTCTAACTACACCTAAAGATCTACCATCCACATCTGCACTGAAACATCTCCCATAGCTTGCCTCTTACAAGGCATAGTCTCACCATGAAAATCTAAGGCAGGGCCCGAACAAACTGCAGCCTCTCCACTATCAAATCTCTCATCTTCGTTGCTATCATCTCCACTACTCTCATCTCCACTACTCTCACCACCAACATCCTCCTCTACCCCAACATCAACCTTAGGCTCAATCGTTGCCTCACCAACCACATCAACATCCTCTCTCCTCTGTCTATGACCACGAGTGACAGGAACATCCTCCTCAACACATAATGAGGCAGGCTCATCTAGAATAGTCAAGTGTGGAAATGGATGCAAAGCACAATACTCAGCATAATCTATTGTAAGATGATCCTTGACAATATTTGGCTGAATGTCCCACACAAAGGGTTGTAAAGCCTAAAACTACTAAACTACTGCAGCATATGATAAACAAGGCCCCCAATCTGTTGTATCCAACTACTGATGAGCATAGTGAATGACACCCTGGGGCATACCCTGTACCATCCCATACTGTTTGTAGACACGTCTGATCAAGAATCTCTCTAAAACCCAATAAGCATGACCAATTAGGATCATCGACTGACAAAGAAATGGTAGTTGAACATCATCATCATCCCAATGATCACAATCTAGGTAGGGACACCATGTCATAGAATCTATATCATCAATAACTCTCCTCCAATACTCTAACTTACCTAGTTTAGACTAGATAAACCTGCTAGAATATCAAAATACATAAGGTCTTCTAGGTAGCCTTTGTCCAACTGGAACTGGATGTGTGACAGCTATGTGCTCCCACACCCATATCTGAAGCAAAGTAACACTGACTGATAAACTCTAACCACTAAGATACACAACTGAATGTAAATCATGATATAACTAGGGGTATGTGCGTGGATCATCATAGAAAAAACAAGCCCTTAAGTGGCAAAAATTCAAAAAAAATCGAGTTAGCCTAACTTGACATAAAAATTTGAATAGTTATCTATATTGTTTCCAAAAATACAAAGAATAGAATTTGTAGCGAATTGAATGTAGTTTCTAAACTACTAGGTTTATTTTAAAAAATAAAAGAATCTATTTCAAGGTGAAAATTTGAAATTAAATGTAGTAGTAATTTTAAATTTTAGGGAAAAAATAAAAGCAAACGCCCTGGACCACAATCAGAATCCACAATAAAATGATCATATTTTTTTATAATATTTTAGATATAATTAGAGACTCCATGTCCCGATGTGATGACATATTTTTTGTAATTTTTCCAAGAAATAATTAATTATTATGATTTTTTTTATTACAACTTTTAAAAAATATAAAAACTCATGTCCTAATTACCTTAACTTGGTAAAACTTCCATGAAATTCATTTTTTCTTTTTTTAATCCTATAGCATAATGGCATAGAATGTGACACATGTTTAGATTTAAAAAATGTGATGTTCTTGGAAAGTTTTATAGATGTTTTTAATCAGCCTATCAATCAGAGTTTAGTCAGAATTCAAATAGAAAAATGAATAATAATTATTTAAATTCAAAGTAGAGAATACTTGAGTATTGATGGAACTGGATAACTTCCTTTAAACCCTTTTTCATTTCATCAATTTTGCAAAATAATACCAGATAATTCACACATACCCATCTTATTGCAACTTTTTGGCCCATCATGATCCCGCACACATGTACCCTAGGCAAGCAAACACATGCCCCAAGCAAATTGGGTGCCATGAACAACCATGCTCTCTAGAACTCGGCCCCAGCCAACTGAAAATCCATTAGACCTATGATCAAGAATAAGGAATCCACCAATGAAACCAGCAAGTACTATCAGAAAAGTGGCATATGCATCAACCATATCACACCATGGAATCCATTCTCCTACAATATAATCATCCTGAAACACTCTACGAAGAGCATTAGTCCCACCCTCCTCTCTTGAATCATATATGACATCTCCAACAATCAAAAGATGAAGGATCTGCCAAACATCCTCTGGGGTGACTGTCATCTCTCCAGTAGGAAGGTGAAAGGTGTTGTGCTCACTATGCCACCTCTCAGCTAGAGCTGTCAACAAACCCCGATTAATCCTAATATGGGGTATGTAAAGAAGAGGAGACAATCCACAATGTGTGATGATGGTTGTCTCAGGTTGTGCCAGCCTAGGAATGAGATCAAATGTCCAAGGGAAATGCTCTCGAATCTGGAGGTTCCCTAATCGCTCCTATTATCACAGCAAAAATCAAGGTTAATAAATTCATGTCAATCATCAAATAACATCAAGATACCATATCAAATCAAGTCATCTCTTGGTGAGAATTCTAATCAAATCTCATGAGCACACATCAAATCAACCTCACCTATCATGAGGTCATCATCAATGCATCAAATCAACCTCACCTATCATGAGGTCATCATCAACACATCAAATCAACCTCGCTTATGATGAGGTACATCAATTCTAATTATTCCTCACCTATCATGAGGATAATTATCATCAGAACAAAACATCAAACCTCACCTATCATGAGATCAAAAAAATCATGTATTTGATTAGACAAATCATTCATATCACACCAATAGTTGATACAATCAGAAATCAAGAACATCAAGAACAAATTGACGAAAATCACAGACACTTTGATATAAATGCGCTTACAAGGACATTATAAATACTAAAACAAAGAAATGCGCCATTTCATTAGATAAAAGTGTTATTACATTTAAAAAAAGTGCCATTTTATCAAAAGTGCCATTTTACCGGGTCAAAGCACTAATGTTTTTCAGAAAAGCACTAAAACTTGAAACACACTAAAACAGACCTTAAAAGTGCTACACAATCTATCCTAAGCGCTAAAACTCTTGACGCACTAATCTACTTTAGAGAAGTGCTACAACAGCTAATCTAAGTGCTAAACTTCAAAAAGTGCCAACCTACACTATAAACGCACTAAAACAGACTCTTAAAGCGCTAAAAGATCAAAAGCGCTAACATAGACCCTAAAAGCGCTACAACGGAGTCAAAATGTGCTACAACGGAATGTTGAAGCACGAAAATAAGTTTCTTTTGTAAAAAACTGAAAATACACTAAAAAATGAAAAATGCATGAAAACTAAGAAAAAATTATGGACATACTGGAGGTCCGAACGCGGCCAGCCACTGATGTCATCGAACATGCTCAAAACGGTGAGTGTGAAAGGGAATCGACATCTTGCTCCACATAGCACAAAATCTCTCTCAAACTTTCAAAAATCACAATCTACAAACGATTTTGAAAAGGACCTTTTTAACCTTTTATAGGTTATTTCAAAAAGGGATTTTTATCACATTGATTTAATTTTTTAGAGGGGAGATTAATTGAAACTCATCTAGGAAAACTTTCTACATCAATTATCAGGAGATAATTTTTTATTTTTTATTTTTTCATCAAATCTTCATCGAATCTATATTAAATCATCATAAAATCATAAAAATTTGAAAAATTCTGAAAAAAAAATAAAAAAAAATCATTAATTTATCTCAGGGGAGACATGCTATCATCAATCTTTGAAAATCATGTTTTGGGGCATTACGAAAAAATTTCTTTGACTGATGCTAGTAGCAGCAACACAAAATTCTTTTGAAGCAATCGTGAAACTGCCTCTTCAAGAGGGGCAATGTAGACATCAAAAAGTAGTGCGGAGGAATCTAATTAAATTAAATATGATTTATTTGATTAATTAATCCTAAATTATCTACTTAGTAAATAAATCGAAATGTTTATTTATATTAAGTTCACTATTAGTTCTTCTATCTTATCATATTTCCTTCTTAATTAAATAAACAAAATTAAATACTTTGTTTTATTAAATTATTTATCTTTCTTTTTGCTAATTTAAATAAACCAAAAATATTTAAATAATGCATAAATCTAATCCCTTTATTCACTCACCAATAAAATTATATTTTTCAAATCTAATTAATTTAACTATCATTCACGTGAAGAGCCTCAGGGACAAACCTACAGGAAATCCTCTCAATCTTCTGCCTCAAATATTTCCTCTCAACTTGCCTGGTGTTTTCATGCGCAGGAACAATCCTCCATGATTAGCTCCACCTTCTCATCTCATACCATTCAAAATCTTTAGATTTAATCTCAGCCTCAGTTGTGTTACCCCTGTGAAAATATGTTGTTGGAAATCTATATATACGACCTTCTGAAGCATCAAAATCATCTGAGAATCATCATCCTTTATGCAAACTTAATATGTAGGAATTAGTACTCAAGCAATCAAACAATCATTTAGCATTAGCATTCTAGTATCATCATAGCATCCTTCAATGATGAATTTAATATCCGCGACTGACATCGGTAGCTTTATAGAGCTACATTTATGGGGTTTCATGTTAGGATATTTTACAGTAGCTTCATATCATTTAGAAATCATTAAAAATCATAACATCATTGCATTTAGCATCTATTCCATTCTCTAGATAGGAATTTTAAATAGTTACGGTGCTTACAAATCTGAAAGGTTTTGTAATTTGATAAACCTTTGGAGATAGGAGACAATGAGATGCTTTCAGGCTTTACTGTATTTTAAATTAGTTTAAGTCATGTTTAATCTTGATACAATGTTTCATTAAGAGGTTTATTTAATTGTATTTAGTTTACATTTTCCACACTTACATTACCATCAAAATTCACAAGAGTTGTGGATTAAAGAGGGAGATAAGAATACAAAAAAATTCCATAGATCTACATAGATAAAGAAGGTTAAAAATTCAGTCTTTTCAATTGAGGATAGTGTAATAGGTGAAAGATTGACAAAAGAGGAATATACTTAGAAAGAAGGGGTTAAGTTCTTTTCAAATTTTATCTCTACATACTTGGTTGCAATTCAAAACAACAAGAGATTATAAGGGAAGAATTGTTGTAAGGGATTCTAACATTAGTTTCAAAGGAAGAAAATATACTTTTGTTGAAATATTTTACTTTAGTAGAATTAATATCAATAGTTTTCTCTATGTCAGCAGACAAGGCACTAGGGCCATATGGTTTTACAACCATCTTCTTTCAAAAATGTTGGGAGTTTATTGGCACTAATTTTTTGAAGGCATTGGAAGAATCCAAAAGCTCGGGGATGATGCTAAAAAAAATTAATGTAACTCACATTGCTCTTATCTCGAAGGCTAACAATCCTCCATTTTTTAGAATTTAGACCTATATCACCTTGAACATTGTTTACAAATTTTTTACAAAAGTAATTTATTTGTTTGTTTCACATTATCCCAAGATTAGTCTTAGAAGAATAGGGAGGTTTTGTTCTGGGTAGAGAAATGACAGAGAGGGATTTGTTAGCACATGAAGTTTTTCATTTTGTATCCACAAATGATATATGTCATCATTTATCATCAAGTTGGATATGGTGAAGGAATATGACAGAGTCGATTGGTCTTTTTTAATGCAGATATTGAAAAAAAATTCTTTCATACAAGGTGGTGTAAATGGATTTATTCATGCTTGGGTGGTGCAATATTTTCAGTACTAGTAAATGGAACTCCATCAGGATTTTTTAAGTCTTTTCAAGGGGTAAGACAAGGAGATCACTTGTCTCCATTTTGTTGCAATTATGAAGAAGTTGCAAAGTGTTGTCATTGATGTCAACTAGTCAAATTGTTATCAACTGATTGCTATTTTCATTAATGTCATGGATGCAAGCTATTAGTTGTATATGTTGAGGATATTGAGAAAAATGTATTGAAGGAAGATTATAGGTGTTCATGGTTGCTTTGGGTTTTTCTCTAGGATTTGATTCTATGTGTGTATGGTTTAGATATGTTGATCATGGTTTTTGGAAGCTACTATATCTAGATTTTTGGCTTTTGATTCATTATATAGTGTGAGTTATGTTCACCAGTTGTGAACTATGGTTTTTTTTATATCTGGCTAAACTCCAGGAGAAATGTTGTTGGTCTAGATTTCTCCTTGGTTAAGTCTTATGACTTGCGGTTCTAGAGTTAATTTTTTATGATCATGTTGAAGAAAATTTTGGTATCTAGAAGGATCGTGCTTAATTGTTCTATGTTTTTTACACTGGTTTCGCCAACCTTGTGTTGAACACTACCTTCAGAATTGACAGAGCATGTTGGAACCTATTGTTGGCAAGAGACACTGCACATCTTTTTCTGTGTTGTCATTAATGGCAACCCTTTTCAGCTAGTCGATCCGCACATTGTAATTTTCTCATTCTAGCAGAATGATTGAAGATCAGTAGTTATTTGTTTAGTTAGAATAGAGCATCTCATAACTTTGTGTTCTTCGATTCATATGCAGGATTTTTGTTATTTTTTATGTTGTGGATCTCAAGGAGTATTTTTCGATGGATAATATGTGTTACCTATAAGTCATGGTGCCTCATATCAATTTGGGTAGAAGTTAGAAGGTCCAGTGAACTAATTTTTTTGTTCATCAATATTTGGAGGCTAACTTGGTGAATATGGTGTGTCGTGGATATTTGAGGATTTATTGTTTAATTATTTTTGTGTTTGAACATTTTGGTTTGGGTCCTAACTACGTTGTGTCCAAATCTTGTGGATACACATTGAATATTATGGATGATTTGAGCCAACTATTTGTGAATATTTTCTTATTTTGTTCAAGCCAACATGTGGTCTTAAATTCTTGGTGGTTGATATATATAAGTGATCGATTATATCATTTTGGTGTGTGCTCAATGTGAGTTGATGTATGTTGCGAATTTCAAAAGTTTAGTAGAGCGATTATGAACAATTTCACTTGTGCATTAAGGATTTTTGGTGCGAATTGAAGCAAAAAAGAGTAGAAGAGCATAATCAGTCAGAAGGTCCTGAATTCAATTGTTGATCCTAACTGAAACTGTAATTAAGCATTGGTAGATGTTACTTTATCAGTTCAAACTCTTTGGAAGTATTCCAAACTTTTGTGAGGCAGTAAGCCTTTCAGTTTTTGAGTAGTGAGCTCTAGGCAGTGTTCCTAAATGCAAGTGAATTCTCATCTTGTAATCTTTTCTTTTGACTAGACTCAGAACAATATTGTGGATTAACCTTCACTGTGTTTTTTCCCCTAATAGGGTTTCAACGTAAAAAAATCCCTGTGTTATGGTGTTATGGTTATTTGTCTTATGTGCATGCATTTTTATTTTGGTTGAATGTTATCAACACTTTAATGATCAGATTAATAAAGATAAAAATTGCACAACGTTGATTCACCCCCCTCTTAGTGTTGCTTGATTCTAAAAATTGGTATCAAAGCTTAGTTCCCTAGAAGAAGATTAAAAGCTTGGGGAAGATCTTGGAAAGTGTTTCAGTGGATTCAAGAAATATTCAACAACTTATGGTGGCCCTAGATGATCTTGATTAGGCAAAATCTGAAGTCCAAAAATTACAAGAAAATATCATGAATGTTGAGAGATTCATTGATTCATTGAAGAAAAAATCAATAATTCTAGAGAGAAGAGAAGGGAACTATGTGATCAAATCAAGCAGGAAGATAGTAAATGCATTGTAGATGAAGAGTTGAGTCAAACCCTAAAGGAAAAGAAAGAAGAATGTGATAATCTTGTTAGGGACAATGCATTTCAAAAGCATGAGGTGGAATCTATTATGATGAGGATGACTAAGGAAATTGAAGACATGAAGAAAAATGAAGAAAAGCTTGCCTAATCACTAAAAGAGAAATATGAAGAATGCAGTCGAATTATTGTTGGATTCATTTAGTTGGGTCATGCTAGAGTGAAAAAGCGGGTACAGAGAATGGGTTCTTACAAATTTAAGTCTGGTAATGTTTGTTGAAGAAATGAAAGCAATTCTAAAAGAATCAAAAAGAGAGTTCAAAAGCAAACCAAGAATAAACAAGCTTATGTTGGGTAAAACTGAAGAAGAAGAAAAAGAAACAAAAAGCATTCTAAAGAAAATTCTATTAAAGAATAGAATTGATGTTGTTTCTAAAGAAGAGCATGTGGAAGATATCTCATCTGGTTTGGTAAATGAAGAGGTTACAATTTAGGACACTCAGATTCCTCTAGATGTACATACTACCGAAGAACCTATGGAAATTGAAGCTCCCAAAATTGTATCAGTTGAAGAAATTAAAGCTCCAAATGACAAGCAAAAATTTGGGCTGTGGAAATAGTGGTTGAGGAAAAGAAGGTTGAAGTTAGGGGAGTTCTAGTGGAAGCAAGAGACACTACAGAGGCAGTGAAGAAGTTTCTAGAAGAGGAAAATGAATAATTTGATCTTTAGTTGGGAGATGCTCCTATTCATTTGTCTACCTTGTCCCCAATTCAGAAAATGAAAGTCACATCATTTGCACAAGCTTTAAGGCTAGGAAAGAAATTCTGAAGTCTCACATTGAGGATAGTGAGTTATTGAATCTGGCATCTAGCATTTTGGAAAGGATTATGCCTACTTATGTTAAGGATCCATCTGGTTCTTCCTCTAGTGAGCTGAAGAAACTTATAAATTTGGTAAGTACTCATTTTGAGTCACTTGAGAAGTTAGCTTTGGTCAAAGTTTAGATGGAATTTGATGCTAGGAAGATTAGTAAGTTGAAAGGATTGATAGTAAATGAAAAATCTCTACTAGCTACCTATGTGAAAAATGTTCAAAGTGCATTGTCAAAAGGTGGAAGGATTTATAAGTCATGTTTGTCTTTGTCAAAACTTACTGAGGAAAATGAGAAGGTTAAGGATCATGAGAAAGAGTTAGTTGTTATTTCTAATGCTTTTGATCCTTTAATCATTTTTGTTGGAGAACAAGAAGGTCAAGTTATATCCTTGATAAAATAAAGAGTCTGAAGTGTGATAATGACAAAGTTGTGGAAAGGGCTGGTGAACTTAGAGGGCTAATTGGTCCAAAGATGGAAACCATGTTGAATGCTTTGAAAGAAGCACAAGATGATATGGTGGTTAGTGATCCGGTGAGCCTTTAAGCTACAAAAGTGCAATCTTACTCTGTGGTCACATAACTATTTTGGAAAGTCTCAAGAAGTGTTGGGACACAAGCTTGAACTTGTTAAAGAAAATTTTTGCAGATATCTTCAAGTTTTTGTAATTTGTTTGAAACAAAATTTGTACATTTGAACTTTGAATTTTATGTTTGTTTACAAGAGTTTTGTATGTGGATTCCCTATCTTTTCCATTGATGTCAAAGGGGGAGAATAGAAAATTGAAAAATGTATATTCATCTAAGGGGGAGTTGTTGTTTTGAGCTGTGGATGAAGATCTTTTTGGAGTTTTGGGTGGTAGTGTATTTTTTGTTACTAATCCGACACTTAGTCATTTTTCACTAAGTGTTTCCATCAATGCCAAAGGGGGAGATCATTGGAAAGAGACACTGCACATGTTTTCTGGTGTTGTCATTGATGGAAACCCTTGTCATCTAGTCAATCTGTGCATTGTAATTTTCTCATACCAACAGAAAGATTGAAGATCAATAGTTATCTATTTAGTTAGAACAAAGCATCTGGTAACTTTGTGTTCTTTTATTCATATGCAGATTTTCTATTATTATTTTATGTTGTGGATCTCAGGGAGTATTATTCAATGGATAATATGTGTTATCTATAAATCTTGGTGCCTCATATCAATTTAGGTAGAAGTTAGAAGGTCTAGTGAACTAATTTTGTGTTCATCAGTATTTGGAAGCTGACTTGGTGAATATGGTGTGTCACGAATATTTGAGGAGCTATTGTTTAAGTATTTTTTTGTTTGAACATTTTGGTTTGGGTCCTAACTATGTTGTGGCTGACTCTTGTGGATACATATTGAATATTATGGATTATTTGAGTTGATTGTTTGTGAATATTTTCTTATTTTGTTGAAGCCAACATGTAGCAATTGAATTCTTGGTGGAAGATATATATAAGTGATCGATTATATCATTTTGGTGTGTTTTCGATGTGATTTGATGTATGTTGTGAGTGTTAGAAGGTTAGTAGAGTGATTATGCACAGTTTCACTTATGCATTAAGGATTTTTGGTGCAAATTGAAGCATAACAGAGCACAAGAGTAGAATCAGTCAGAAGGTCCTGAATTCAATTGTTGAGCCTAATCGGAATTATAATTAGGCATTGTTAGATGCTACTTTATCAGTTCAAACTCTTTGGAAGTATTCCAAACTTTTCTTTTTTGAGCAGTGAGCTCTAGGCAGTGTGCCTAAATGCAAGTGCATTCTCATTTTGTAATCTTTTATTTTAAGTATACTCAAAACAATAGTGTGGATTAACCTCCACCGTGGTTTTTTCCCTAATAGGGTTTCTATGTAAAAAATCCTTGTGTTGTGGTTATTTGTCTTATGTGCATGCATTTTTATTTTTGTTGAATGTTATTAACACTTTAATGATCAAATTAACAAAGTTAAAAATTGCACAACACTGATTCACCCCCACTCTCAATGTTTCTTGATTCCAACACCTATTTGGTTCTTCACCAAGCATTTATTTGGGTCATCCTCATTCCAATTCCACCCTAGGATGTTTTGGCACTGACCTAATTTGGAATTAATTATGGATGGCTGACATTGGATATGTTTCAAAATTGAAGATGGTATAAATATAGGATGAGTTAGTGGTGAAAGTGGAACAAGAAAGAAATGTAAATAAATAGAGAAGAAATATGTGAAGTAGATGTGAATCAAGTGGATGTATGTGATGTGAGTGTGGAAGATCAGTGAAAAGTCTAAATGTTGAGATTTTGGATGTAGTGAGTTGAAGATGGACTCTATCATTCCTGCATGTCTGCAAGTGGTTGAGTACATTATGGTGGAATTCTCTATTGCATTGATATTTTCTTCTCTTTGTGACATAGCTCTTCTAGCTTCTTTGTATCTTTGTGATAGTGAGCCCTCTAGGTGGTTAACCCTATTGGATATTGAGTCTTAATTTAGACGATGAGTCCTTGTTTTGGTAGTGAGCCTTTTTTTATGGTAGTGAGCCCTTTTCTCAAGCAGTGAACCTTTTGTAATTAGTTTTCATATTCTCTATAGTGTGAGTTAATCCTCACTATGGTTTTTCCCTCATTGGGGTTTCCACATAAATCTAGTGTTACTATGTTTGTGTGATGGTTTTTATTTTTTGCACTTGCATTTAATGTTAAATCATTTTAGCAGAGTTAAGAATTGTGATTGATCTAAGTTTCGATGAATGTTATAAAGGTTAAATTTGCTACAAAAGATTCACCCCCCCTCTCAACTTTCTTGTTCAACAATTGGTATTAGTGCAAGGTTCCTTGGAGAAGAACTTAACCTCTTAAGGAAGTTTTGGGATGGCTGGAAAAGTTACTCATGATTATCCAAGGTTTGATGGAACTAATTATGCTATCTGGAAAATATTGATGGAACAATATTTGGAGTATTGTGGATATGATGTGGAGAAAGCTTACAAGAATAGTTACACTCCTCCTGCTAATGGTCTAAGTATGGTTGATGAGATCAAGGCACATGAAACAAACAATAAAGCGAAGTACATTTTGAAGAATAGTCTTGTACATTCTGAGTTGATTAAAGTTCAAGATCTGAAGACTGCTAAGGAAATCTGGGATTCTTTGGAAAAGGTGCATGAAGGTGATGAAAGAGTCAAAGAGGAAAAATTGTAGAATTTGGAACATAGTTTTAGCTCCTACATATGTCTAAAGATGAGAATGTTAAAGCTTATGTACAAACATTGGATGAGGTAGTGGCTGGAATGCAAGGACTTGGCGCTACAATAGATGAATCCAAAATTGTAAAGAAGATTCTTAGAACTCTTCTTGATGCTTACAACAAAACAATATGTGCTATTGAAGAATATATAGATTACAATACTTACACTAAAGATCAGTTGTTGGGAACTCTGACATCTTATGAGATGAGAATGCCAAATTTGAGAAATGGATCCAAATCAGAGATTGCTTTTAATGCTACAAAAGTTGAAGATCAGGATGAAGAAAATCTTGATGAAGTAGAAGCTAACTTTGTGAGAAGGATGAAGAAAGGATCTGACGATTATGAAGGTAAGTTACCCTTTAAATTCTTTAGTTGTCAAGGAATAGGTCATTATGTTGCAAGGTGTCCAAAAAGAGCTAAGAGGAATAAACAAAGATATGAGAAAGAAAATAAAGGTAGGAATATCAATAGAGCATATTATATGAATGAGGATGCTAGAGTATATCTGATGAAGAATCTGATTATGGAGATCCTGATGACAATGAATGCTTGTTCTTGGGTATAAAAAATGAGCCTACTTTTGCTAATTTTGAAAAATGGGTGAAGGAATGTCCTCCAGAGAAGGAGAAAAATGAAGGTACTATAATCTTTTCCCTACATACTAAACATGAAAAGAACTATTGGATTTTTGATAGTGGTTGTTCACATAACATGACTGGTGATAAGAGTAAGTTTGTTAAACTTGAAAAATATGATGGAGGCTTAGTTATGTTTGGAGATGATATTGGTGCTAAGATTTGTGGGATAGGCTTAGTAAGTTTTGATGGCAAGCATAATAATGATGATGTATATTATGTTAGGGGTTCAAGGAATAATATTTTGAGTGTTGGATAGATGTGTAGTAAAGGATATAATCTTGTATTTGAGGATGAAATATGTGAGATCAAGAAAGGATCCAAAATAGTGATTGTTTCAGGAAAGAAATATAAAGGAAATATCTATCAACTTAAGGGTGTTGATGGATGATGCTTTATGAATCAGATTAATGACAGTTGGTTGTGGTATTGAAGAATATGTCATATGAATTTTGCTAACTTTGTGAGGATTAGTGCAATTCAGGCTGTGAGAGATTTACCAAGGATTACAAATCCTATTAGTTTTATTTACAAGAATTGTTAGTTTGAAAGCAAGCAAGAAACCATTACAAATCAAATGAAAAATGTACTACTAGACTACTAGATTTAATTCATATAGATCTCTGTGGTTCTACAAGAGTGACAAGTCTACAAGGTGAAAGGTATTTTATGATTTTGATTGATGATTATTCTAGATATACATAGGTTACATTTCTTAGAGAGAAATCAAATGCATTAGATAGATTCAAGACATTAAAAGCTACGATTGAAAATGAAGTAAATTTGAGGATAAAATGCTTAAATTCTGATAGAGGTGGTAAATTCACTTCCTATGAGTTTAATATGTTTTGTGAAGTACATGGAATAAAAAAATAGTTATCTACTTCGAGAACTCCTTAGCATAATGGATTTGTTGAAAGGAAGAATAGAACAATTCAATAGGTTGCTAGATCAATGATTACTGAGGCTGGTTTACCAGAAATTTACTAGAGATAAGCTATTCACACTACTGTTTATGTATTCAATTGAGTTCTTGAGCGAGAGAAAATGGTACAAAGACCCATTACGAGCTATGGTGTGGAAGAATTCCCATTGTAAAGTATTTCAAGGTATTTGGAATCAAATGTTATATTAGAAGGGGGGTATGTGCAAGATCATCATGGAAAAAATAGGCCCTTAAGTGGCAAAAAATTCAGAAAAATTAAATTTAGGAAACTTGATGTAAAAATTTGAATAAGTTATCTATATTATTTCAAAAATATGTAAGAATAGAATCTGTAGAAAATTGAATGTAGTTTCTAAACTAATAGGTTTATTTTTGTGTGGAAAAAATAAGAAGTAGGTGTCTTTCTAACCACCTAACCACAATAAAATGATAATATATTTTTATAATATTCTAGATATAAGTAGAGTGAATCTATGTCCTGTGTGATGCATTTTTGTAATTTTTTCAAATAAATAATTAATTTATGAAGTTTTACAAATTTTTAAAAATATAAAATTGTATGTGTGGACCAATCTTAACTTGGTCAAAACTTCATGAATCATTTTTAATCCCATAGTATGTGAAGCATACAGAATGACGCGATAAGCCTCAGATTCAAAAATGTGATTTTGTTTGGAAAGCTATAGATGTTTTTCAATTATCCTATCAATTAGGACTTAGTCATAATTCAAATAGAAAATGAATAATACCATTTATTAAATTTAAAGTAAAGCAAAATTTATATTGGTGGAAAGCTGAGAATCTCCTTTAAAAACCCTTTTCGTTTCATCAATTTTGGGTAAAAAAAAGTCATCAACCACATATCCTACACATACCCATCGTATCGCCACTTTTTGGCCCATCATGATCGTGCACATACACAAGGATGAAGAAAATTTAGGAAAGTTTGATGCAAGAAATGATGAAGGATTTTTTCTTGGATATTCTACTAGAAACAAAGCTTATAGATGTTTCTACAAAAGACTAAGGAAGATTGTAGAAAGCAAAAATGTCAAGGTTGATGAAGCAATGAAGAATTCAATTGATGTTAATGGATATGTATCTGATCAACCTAATTATGTAAGGATTGAAAAAGTTGTGGAAGAATAGGAAAAGGATGAGAAAGAGAAGAAGAATGAAGAAGAAGAAAAAGAAGAATTTTGGGTAGTGTCCCCTAAGACACCTAGATATGTGTGGAAGAATGATTTAGAAAATCAAATCATTGGAGACATGACAAAAGGAGTATTGAAAAGAAGTAGAGCTACTGCTGATGAAGTAAATTTGTGTTTACTTTCTGAGATTGAACTAAAGACTGTAAGTGAATCATGTAAAGATAAGCATTGGATGGAAGCTACGAAGGAAGAAATTATGCAAATTAAAAAGAATCAAACTTGGGAATTGGTCCCAAGATTGATAGACAAAAGCATTATTGGGTCAAAGTGGGTATTCAGAAATAAGTTGAATGAGAATGGAGAAGTGGTTAGAAACAAATCAAGGCTTGTGTGTAAGGGTTACTCACAAGTGTAAGGCATAGATATTCAAGAGAATTTTTATGTGGTTGCAAGAATGGAAGCTATCAAGATGTTCTTAGCATTTACCGCTCATAAAGATTTCAAGGTCTATTAGATGGGTGTCAAGTCTATATTTTTGAATAGTGAGCTAGAAGAAGAGTTGTACATGGAATAACCAGAAGGATTTTGGTTGTTAGATCAAATAGATATGATCTGTAGATTAAAGAAACCTTTATATGGATTGAAGTAATCTCCTAGAGCTTGGTATGGAAGGTTTGATAGGTACTTGATTCAACAAGGTCTCAACAAAGGTACGATAGATAGTAACCTATACTTTAAAGTTGAAAATGAAAAAATATTAATTATGGTTGTATATATTGATGACATTATTTTTGGAGGAAATTAAAATATTTGTAATATGTTTGTGGAAGAGATACAAAAATAATTTGAAATTTCTATGTTTGGAGAGATGATTTTCTCTTTGGCCATAAATTAATCAAACAAAGAAAGGAATTTTTATTTCACAGTCTAAGTATGTGAGAGAGATGTTGAAGAAATTTGGGATTGATGGTTCCAAGCCAGTATGCACTCCTATGGTGATTGGTTGCAAATTAGGTAAAGATGATGATTCACTTAAGGCTGATCAAAGAAAGTATAGGTCTATGATTGGTTGGATGTTGTATTTGACTACTACTAGACCAAATATGATGCATGTTGTCTATCTTATGGATAGATTTCAAGAAGATCATAAGGAAACACATGTTGTTAAAAAAATATTCAGATATTTGAATGGCACTCTAGATTATGGTTTGTGGTATCCTAGAGATACTAACTTTATACTAAGTGCTTATACATATGTAGATTGGGTTGGATGTGTAGATGATAGAAAAATTAAAAGTGGTGGTGCATTATTTCTAGGTTACAGATTGGTGGCATGGCTGAGTAAAAACCAAGATTCAATTTCCTTATCTACTACTAAAGTTGAGTATATTCTTGTTGCCTCTTGTTGTACACAAGTTCCATGGATGAAACATACATTGAAAGATATCACAGTTGTGTATGATGGGCCTATTTCTATCTTCTATGATAACGCAAGTGAAATTAAAATTTCAAAGAATCTAATGATGCACACGAGGACAAAGCATATATCTATTAGGTATCATTTATTGAGAGAGAAGGTTGTGGAGAATGAAGTAAAGAATGAGTATGTCCCTAAGAAGGATCAGATTGCTGATATATTTACAAAGGATATTCCTAAAGATACTTTTGAGTATCTTTGGGAAAAGTTAGCAGTCATTGCCCCTCCTTTCTTGAACTAGATGCATATGGAGATGCAACAGTTTGGTGGGTCTAGGGATCTATGTTTCTTCTAGATTGATGTTTTGGTGGCTTCCTCTCAGGGGGAGCAAGTAGTGTCATGTGTTTTCATTGTATGAGTATTATGTGTTTAATGTTAAAGGGGAAATCAATGAAACATATCTTTTTCCTTTTCCATTGATGTCAAAGGGGGAGAGGGAGATTTAGAATATCATATGAAAAATACCATCTAAGGAAGAGGAAGAGTATCATGTGAAAATGATTATCTATTAAGGGGGAGAAATAGAAAGCAAAATCATGATAATAGTGTTCAAAGCTAGTATGTTGTCTTTGATGGTTTTTCACATCATGTGTTGCCACCAATGACAAAGGGGGAGATTGTTGCAAGTATGAAGAAGTTGTTGCAAGCAATTTTCATTGATGTCAACTAGTCAATTGGTTATCGACTAGTTGTTGTTGTTGTCATTAATTCCATGGATGTAGGTTATTGGTTGTATATGTTGAGGATACTAAGAAAATTGTATTGAAGGAAGATTGGAGGTGTTTAGTGGTTGCTTCATTTTTTTTTCTTCGGGATTTTCTTCTATGTGTGTGTGGTTCAAATATGTTGATCATGGTTGTTGGAAGCTGCTATATCCAAATTTTTGGCTTCTAATTCATTATACAATGTGAGTTATGTTTACTAGTTGTGAACTATGGTTTTCTGTGTATCTGGTTGAGGTTTGGGAGAAATTTTATTGCTCCGTATTTCTCTTTGGCTAATTTTTTATGACTTGCGATTCTAGAGTTAAGTTTTTATAATCATGTTGAAGATAATTTCAGTATCTGGAAGGATTGTGCTTAATTGCTCTATGTTTTTTACAATGGTTTGGTCGACCTTGGGTTGAGCACTACCTTCCAAATTGATGAAGCATGTTGGGACCTATTTGGGTCCTCATCAAGTGTTTTTTGGGCCACCCTCATTATAATTCCACCCTAGGATGTTCTCACATCAACCTAATTTGAAATTAATGATTGATGTCAAACTTTGGATATGTTTCAAAGTTGAAGATGGTATAAATAAAAGATGAGTTAGTGGTGAAAGTGGAACAAGAGAGAAGTACAAAGAAATAAAGTAGATAGATGCGAAGTAGATGTGAATCAAGTGGATGTATATGATGTAAGTGTAGTATATTTGTGCAAAATCTAAATGTTGAGTTTCTAGATGTATTGAGCTAAAGGTGGACTCTATCATTCTTGCATGTTTGCAAGTGGTTGAGTAAATTGTGGTGGAATTACCTTTTGCATTGAGATTGTCTTCTCTTCATGACATATATCTTCTATATTCTTTTCATCTCTGTGTCAATGATCCCTCCACATGGTTAATCATGTTGGATAGTGAATCCTGATCTAAATAGCGAGTCATTGTTCTGGCAGTGAACCTTTTTCTGTGGTAGTGAGCCCTTTTCTCAGGTAGTGAGCCTTTTGTAATTGGTTTTGATATTATCTATTGTGTGAGTTAATCCTCACTGTTATTTTCCCTCATTGGGTTTTCCACGTAAATCTAGTGTTACTGTGTTTATGTGATGGTTTTCAGTTTTTGCACTTGTACTTAATGTTTAATCATTTTAGTAGAGTTAATAATTGTGATTGATCTAAGTTCCGGTGAATGTTATAAAGGTAAAATTTTCTACAATTGATTCACCCCCTCTCTTAGTTGTCTTGTTCAACACATTTCTCTTTATCATCTTAGCAGAGGCACTGAGTAGATCAGTGAAGAAGGCACACAGTCAGGGTATCTAGAAAGGCATTAATTTTCCTACCACGAATATAACAATAAATCATTCCTTATTTTTAGATGATATCATTTTGTTTGGTATGTCAACCATTGTAGAATCGAGGCATATTAATCACATTTTACAAAGGTATAATTTAGCCTAAGGTCAAAAGGCTAATACAAATAAGTCAGTTATATATTTTCAATACATATCTAGTATTAAA
>VDFB02297288.1:0-19103 GCA_007258455.2 Sequoia sempervirens | reverse complement strand
GAATTTATTTTGATGTATCTCTTGAGTTGTTGGGTTTTCATAGGTGATTTTATTTACTGAGTTCACATTTGATCAATGAATGAGCTTGATGGATCCCTATTATTTTGGTCGCCCGCTTGAGTCCTTTTTGGTTGAGGTGATTTCCGTATGATAAGTTTTCTTTTTGTGTTGAGATTGTATTGCTTCATTTTATCCTCATTTGTGGGTTGTCGTTCTTTTGACTTCCAGAGGCTTGAGATGATTGTCAGTTGATGTTCTCTCTTTATGTACTCTTGGCATGGCAAGATATTGGTATCATTATTTTGAAAAGGGTTGTACGAGAATTGTTGAGACTCTGATTTTGTACTTGTTAGCGAGATGGGTAATGCCTCGCAACGCTTTTATGTTGTGTTTCTTTGTTGATGGTACAAACCTTGGTTATTTTGTGGTTTGAGATTGTTGGGTCTCTAGGGAGAGTGGCTCCTCGTGGGGGCCGGCACCCCGTGTAAGGGGAAGAGCACAGGAGAACCCACGAGTGAGTTAGTAAACAAGTGAAAACCTAATAATTAACTTAGGAGGGTTGGATAGTAATATCATTATAAGATTAATAAAATGGATGCCTCGTCTTCATTAGTGCTTCCGTAGACTAATGGAAGGCTGAGAAGGCCGTGGTTGGAAAGGTCATGATCTCGTCTTCACGAGAGGTCTACGGCTCCGCATGAGCTACCCTATGGTTCCGGCGCCTCCAATTGGGAGGAAGAGCACATGAGATCCATAGATGGGGGCCAACGCCTCAGTTTGGGAGGAAGGGCCAGGAGAACCCATGTGGGCTATGCGATGACACTCTCCCCTAGTTGCCCATGTGTTTTACTTTATTGTGTTCCTCTGGAAGTAGGTTATGGGAGTTGGTTTAGATTGTTGTTTTAAATTGATTTAAATTGATTTATGATTATTGTTTTAATCCATCTTTAGTATGTTTTTCGGTCTTGTATGATCTCATTTATATTTGATTTACAATCTTATATCTTATGATACTATGATGTGATGTTATTATATTGTTTAATTGTGATTTGAATTGTAAGTGTTTCTTGATCATTCTTTGGTTACTTGCTTATTGGTCATTGCTTTGATTTATGTGTTGGGATTTTTGACTTTAAGTTATTATATGGACTCTTGTAATCCTTGAGTTTTATGATGCTTTTGTATGTTGTGAGTCTTGTGATTCCGTGTTGGGATGTTCCTGGTTGAGGACTCTTATTGTCAGCTCCTAGAAGGGGGGGTGGGTCTTCAGACTCACATGGTTGGGTGGAACATGCTAAGCACCCCATTGGGTCCCCAATCGAGGATCGAGAGGTGCAGATTGGTGCGGATGCAGCGACTCCAGAGTTGTATTTGTCTTGGAGCCAGTTATGATTCTTTTACTTGTATCATGTTATCTTGTGTATGCTTTCCATTTATGTTGGAAACACTTTTGTATCATTGTACCTCTTGAACATTGTATTGTAATGTAATGTTAAACCCAATGTGGTTGTTGGCCATGGCAGTTATTATTGTGTTGAGTTAATTATGTATATGTTGTATTTACTCAGATGGTTCTTATCAATGATTTATCATGTTTGTGCTTCATTTGATAATTTTTACCTTATATCTTTGGATTTTATTCTTTATTGTTGTTGTATGGATCTAAGTCGCGTAATGACTCCTTGTGTACCCCAAGGGATGTATGTGTTAGTGAATTTGTTTAAATGAAATTCATGTTATGACTTAATGTGTATGTTATGTTTATTTAAAAAAAATAAAAAAATTGTGTTGTAATTATTATGTATTTGTCCTTTGGGGTTCGCACGGCGGGGCATTACACCTTTTTCCTATCAAAGAAGTTGTTTGCTGGAGGTATCACAGGGGATCGACCCTTTATTTGGAGATTCATCTTCACTATGAGTAATTCACAGGCTCGAAGATGTTTCCATATTTAATGGGATTATTGTGCTCCCAACTTAGCATTTAGGGTGCCATCATAGTTGATAATAGTATGTTCAAATGATCTTTTCTTAGTACATGTAAGGTCTTAACTTAGGGAACATTGTACATATTATCTCCAAGAGAGGAAAAATCTAAGAATAGAAGATTCACAAGTTAGGGGATGCATTGTGTTGTATCAAACCACTAAGAAGAATAAAGTATGCTAAGAGAGATCATTCTCTTAAGGGATATGACACCCAATGTCACCACAAAGCCAAGGTGTGTCACATGAAATATGAAGACTACACAATGAAACATAAGTTGTAAAAGAATAATGCCAATGTATGCCCCCATTTTAAGGAAATTACTAAACACCATGATGTGAGCAATTACTTTAATGTAGCAAATGATAAATACTAACAAAAAAGAGGACATGAGATATTATTTGGAAATCCCTATGCCAAGTCATATGTTTCCAAATAAATCTACATCATGAATAGGGGTTGTGCCCAAAATGAAATCCCAAAAATCACACACAAGGGATCCATGGATTTAGGGTCAGTTTATCTTTGCTAAGATTTTATTATAGAGCTTGAAAATGTCATCATTCCCAGAATAGTTAAGGATCAAAGAAGAATTACATGAATGACACAAAGACAGTAAAAGGAAAGAATTTTTTTTCAATTAACATGGCTGAGACCTAAATGTCTCGAAACCTTGCATCATCCCCAAAAGGAAGATAAAAGAAAAAGAAAAAAAAAGTGTTTATGACATGGATAAGAATATAGGTACAAATAGAGGAATGTCACAAAGAGAGAGGCACATCAAATAGAATATTATGGGTGACCAAATTATGCACATGCAATCATGCACATAACATGAAAAAGAGAATAATATGAAAAAGACTAGTAAGGAATGTGTGATTCAACCTATGGGTATGTGCAAGGTCATGATGGGCCAAAAAGTGGCAATATGATGGGTATTTGTAGGGTGTGTGGCTGACGACCTTTTTTTACACAAAATTGATGAAATGAAAAGGGTTTTTAAAGGAGATTCTCATCTTTCCACAAATATAAATTATGCTTTACTTTGAATTTAATAAATAATTATTATTCATTTTCTATTTGAATTATGACTAAAATGTTGATTGACAGGCTGATTGAAAAGAATCTATATATTTCAAATGGTATCAAATTTTTTGAATCCAAAACATGCATCATATTATATGATTCACATACTATAGGTTTAAAAAAATTAAAATTGAATTTCATAAAGTTTTGACCAAGTTAAGGTGGTCAGACATACAAGTTTTTATATTTTTTAAAAGTTGTAATAAATAATTAATAATTAATTATTTTCTTGGAAAAAAATTACAAAAAAATATGCATCACATCCATACATGAATCTTCTACTTATGTCTAAAATATTATAAAAAAATATTATCATTTTTTTGTGGTTAGGGTGGTTAGACAAACACCTACTTATTTTTTCCCTAAAATTTAAGTACTATTGCATTGAAATTTTAGATTTTCACCAAATAGATTTAAAAAAATAAAAATCAACCTAGTAGTTTAGAAACTAAATTCAACTTGATACAGATTCTATTCTTATAAAATTTTGAAATAATATAGATAACTTATTCAAATTCTTATGTGAAGTTGCCTAACTCTGATTTTTCTAAATTTTTTGCCACTTAAGGGCCTTTTGTTACATGATGATCCTACACATACCCCTATTAGTAGGTCATCTGAATCCAAATAATTTTTATCATATAAAAAAGGTGTACAACTAGCCAAAGGGACAATAGCAAGTTCCAAACTGGGGCCATCATCAAGTGCAATAATCTTCTTAGCAGAATTGTCATTTAAGCTCATGGAAGTGGAAAACAATGTATTCAAATCATTATGCACTTCATAAATTTTGGTTATCTCATCATCATCATATTAGTTAATCATAATGAGACATTGAATGATAATGTCTAAAGAAGGGTTTATGTATTGTTGTGATTGCAATATAGGATCATTTTTTTGAGACAAAGAGGGAAACTCATCGTGTAAATTGTTTCAATCAAGTTTGGATGTTGATTTTCTTTTCTTTTTTCAATTTAAACTTGGAGCAAGAGAATGACATCAATTCTTAAGCTCTCTATAATTTCTACTTCAATTAGTATAGTTTTCAAGTGTGTTTGTGTAGGAGCTGGTCTATCAACCATAGGTTTCTTTTCTTCCCTAAGGGGATGAATGGAAGAAACCATAGGAGGTTGTTCAACCACTTTCTTTGTATATTTTTAAACTTTTTTTTTATCCTAGAAGGTGTGAGGAGATTGGTTTTGTTATCTCTTGGTATTTTATAGGATATAGGAAAAGGATTTATCTTAGGTTGGTCATAGTTTCTTTGAATGTATTTAGGTTTAATTATGGTTTCATCAAGGATAGGAGGCTCAATCATAGGTTGAGGAATGTTTCTAGGGGATATGTTTGCTATACATTTAGCCTTAAACTTTTGATAAGATTTGAAAAAGAAGTCCTCATGAGGTTTAATAGGTTATGTTGGTTCCCAAATCAATAAATCCATTAAATGCTAGAAGTAAGCAACATTTCATGCTTAGATCTCATGTATGATTTTGCCAACGAACAAGAAATGAGATTGGAACACATTTCCCCTACACTTCAGGCTCTGTAGGACCTAGGTAGGTGACCCTTTTAGCAATACTCAAAGATCCATACACACACTCAAAATAGTATTGCTTAACAGATAATTCTCTCACAAGAATATGCTAAGAAACATGAGATATCACTTAACATTGGCTAAGATATTGGGAAAATTTCATTAAATAGCATGGAGAACATGATAAATACCAATAACCTATAAAATAGGAAAAAAAAATTTAATGGTTTAAAATTTTATGAACCAGATTTGGGTAATATCATAGATCAGTTCCCAATCCAAAGGCATGGAGTTAAATCTAATATGATGAATGCAAATTTAAAAAACTTATGTCAAACTAGAGGCCTTTCACATTAATGCCTTAGATTAATGTAACCTCTCATATTACTACACAATTATACTCAAAAATCCGTTTCATTCCTGCAAACCCATAGTAATTTGCATAAAAAATTTAATTCTTTTCTTGAAGAAACCCATAGACAAATCACATGATTGCAAAAAGATTGCAATAAAAAATCAAAATATCCTTGATATTTTTAATCCATATGCAATTCAATAATACAAAATGGAGACAACTTCTACAATATTTTCATTAATATGTTCAAACTAATTGACACTGTTGTAGAAACATGTACATTCATTCACTATAAAACAAGACTCCAACTCTGAGCTAAGCATTTTCTATTTTCTTTTCCTAAACTAGAATTTCAAAACCTATGCAAATGAGAAGGAAATAAAAAGATATACAAGTAGAAGAAGCCCTAAAATCCATCCGTGGAAAATGCCTAGCATCTTTAGGTCCCTTGATTAATAATTTCCCACCACCTGAAGAGAATCCCTATTGTGCAACTTTTTTTCCTACTTCATTGTTCACTTTCAACAAAAAATAGTCCCTTCTTGGGAAGACTTTCCTTCCCCAATCATTTTCCTTGCCCATGCAGCAACAAAAAATTACCTCTACTTCATGAGAAATTATTTGCATAAGAGTTTACCTTGAAATACCAAATTGATACCTTTTCTCCAAGCTTGATGGCACCTCATGCAGCATATGTCTTTCCAAGTCTCAGAGATAAGACTTTACATGATTTCTCCTACCACCTCAAGATATGTTAGCTCATTTGTTGAGTCCTTCTTCTCTTGGTGAAAACTTGAATACAACCCCATCAATTTTAACTTCAGATGTAAATCCATATTACCTTGAGTCACGGCCTTCTTCACGTAGATGTGCATCCACATAATGTGGAACCCTAACAATGATTAACCAGTGTAAAGTATTTTCCTTTTTAGCATCATACAGTCAGTCCTTATACTATTATCAAATTTTCATTTGCAATATCAAATTGATACCTTCAAGCAACATGCTAGTCTTCCTCTTTCAATTAGCATGGTGGTAGATCTTTTAGTAGTGCCACATTTCCAATTCTCCATGCCATTTCTTTTCAACACAATTCTCTAGCCTTCCCAAGGTATGGTGAGGAATTATTTTAGATTCCTCCTTTACTATGCAAAGAGTTCTCACATAATTCTTCTATCCTTTATGCCTTCAAATTCCTTTATCCTCTGCACTTTTATGGATGTCCATACTTTATTCCAATGCTCCCAATGTATTTTCAACATAGAACTCTTTACATTGACCCACTGTGTGCAATTTTCACAGTTTTTCATTTTAAACCATTTATTTGTTTTTTTTTCCATGTTGTTGAGAATTCAATAAACATTTGATTACTTTGTTTATACTTTAAATGCATCTCCCATCCAATCTAAAACTAATTGGATATCATTCCAAGCCCACACCTTTCTTGTACAACTAAAATACATCCACATAATAGGGATTCTTGAACAATATTAGTCTTTATAGGGGATTTTATTTTTTACTACCATATAATTGTTCAAAAGACTAGACAAGATTAAATAGTGTTGTGACTTTATCCCATGGTGACTCAAACTATTGTATTCTTTTCAACTATGTATCCTCCAATCACGAAAACATGAATTCCTGAAGAAATCACTAGAAGCTGGACCATAAGAATCCTTAATAGCCACTTGAAGATTCAAAGTTCCCTCTGAAGACTTTACACATGCCATGAATTTTTCAAGCCTTTAGTTTGTAACGCCCCACCACGCAAACCCCAAAGGAACAAATAAAGATGCAACAATTTTTTTTTAAGAACATAAGTAATGTACTAAGTATTCCAATATTACAATGTTCAAAGTTGCACAACTAATTCCCTTGGGGTACACGAGGACATTACATAACTAATCCATAACAAAGATAATAGATTAAACAATAATTATACAATTACATAAAACCATTCATTCTCACATCACCATTTAACACATCCATTAACAATAACCACATTAATACCAAATGTACATATGAAAATAAATGAAATTATAAAGATATAAAGTGTTACATATTTCGATAGATACAACACAACATAGCCAACTATTACAAGTGATAGTTCTTGAAAAAATACATGGCCTTAATATACATTACATCCATAAGATAGTACAACACAATGATCATATAAACAAATTACATACAGGTCTTCCCATCACAAGTGGGAGATGATACATCAATGAATACATTACATATGAAGTATAAACATACATCTGGTGCAAAGAACATTGGATCAACTGCACCTACAAAACTCTGCAATGAAAGAAACAACTACATCCAAAGGGAAACCAATGGGGTGAAAAGCATGTTCCACCCAACCACCCCTATGCTAGGAGTAGACAAGGAAGGACCCCTGACCAAGCACATCAACAAAAACACAAGACTAACTCAAGACAAGATAACATAACATCAAAAGACCACGCAAAAACTAAATAACAACCATTCATCAGAAGACATAACAAAAGAATACTTCTAAATCATAACAATCAATCACTCTATAGATGACACAACATCAAATCATGAAAACACATCTTCAATGAATCTCAGGAAAAAATATCAAAGGACTACTTCCAGAGGACTTCCGCAAAGCAACACAAATAGAATGTTAGAGGAGAGTGTCATCACATGGTTTCACATGGATTATCTAGACTACTTATCATAAGGTGTTGCTTCCATCTCTACATGGATTATCCTGACAAACTAGTTAAGGTGTCGCCTCCATCTATGGTTCTCATGACAACCATTCTCAAGGTGCCACTCCATAGGGTTACTCATGCAGAATTGTTAACCTTTCGTGAATACAACTCAAAGACCTTGCCAACCATGGCCTTCTTAGTCCCCTTTAGTCCGTGATAGCACTAACAGGTGAACGAGGCATCACAATTATCTTATTAATGTTTAATCCCCACCCATGATTTATTACTTGGATTATCACTGATTACTCTAACTCTACATGGGTTACCCTAATAGCCCCTTTGTGTGCCGACCCCCACTTAGAGCCACTCTCTCTAAACACTCGACACAAAAGTATCCAACACAAAAGGATTGTACCAACCAGATCACAAAACCAACAAATAGAACCTCTAGGAGGATTAACCATCTCGCCAAAATCATCTGAATTACATTCAAAAAATGGTACAATCCATGTGTAACACAATTTATAACCATAGACCCAAAATTGGCTAAAATCAAATTGCAAAATCAGCATAACTTCGATATTCCCACCTCTGGAAGTTCTAAACAACTTAAGCTCTTATAATAGGTTATGCTACTCTAGGGTTTTTCCCGCAAGAAATAACCCAAATAAAAAGAAAACCACAACTAAAATAAATAAATATTCTCAACAGAAAGTAATTACATAATCAATGCCACAAAAATCACTTTAATAAACAAAAAATTTCACCAACTTCATAAATCAATAACTCGAGAAAGTTTGATTAAATTCAAAGCACATAATTTAATTTTAATTCACAAAATTACACTACAACAATGCAGCTTGTAACTAACCAATTTAATTATAATCACCTAGCTTATTTTCAATTTACTCAATTAAACTATAATGTTATGATTTGTAAAAATTATCTCATAAATTCCAAATCTCAGCATAACAAATCCTTTATATATATATATATATATATATATATATATACTCTTTTTGCGCATATATACACACATGCACATATATATATTAATTTATATATACATTAATAGTATATATATACATATATATACATATATGTATATATGTATATATATATATACATATATTAATATTATAAAATCAAAAATTGACAAAGAAAAATACTAATCAAAATATAATCGAATGAAATTAAAGTTAACAAATTGAAAACCCCACGAAATTTACCAAGTCCATGCATACTTACATAGTACGCACTTTGCAAGGTACTGCGATCCCCACTATTGGGAGGCCGCAACCTGCACGTGGCTATGTATAGCAACCTCGACTGTTGTGTGCAACCGATGTTGGTTGCACCCAACCCACAGTGGGGTCGGGGGGTGGTACGGAAAAAGATATCCACTCTCCCCCCAACAAATATAAATTATTTATTTATTTCTTTATAGGGTAAAAGCACAAAGTTGTGTCACACTTTATAAAGGAAACAGTCAACACTGATCCAATTTTTAAACTTGAATTACTAAAAAGTGGCATATATGTTTTGAATTTTGAAATGATGTAAACTAGTAAAATATTTATTTTTTTAGTATATTTTATGTTTGTATTTTTCAAAAAAATATTAAAAATTATTTTAAACTAGTTTCTAATAATTTTGAAATGATGTAAACTTTTTATAGTAATTTTTTTTTTTTTTCTTTCAAATTTTGTGTGTGTATATATAGCTTGAAATTTTAGTGCATGGATATATTTTTAAATAAATATTACAATGTGTGTGAATAAAAAAACACATGTTTTCATCAGAAGCCAACTTTCATATTAAATATTTATCTAAAATGGAAACAAATTTATACCATCTTAAAATAGATTCTTTTATCTAGTGCATCATATTTTTTAATAAGTTTTAGTATTTTTAATTGGCATAGTAATCAACCTTATATTTTGTAATAAAAAACAACTTTTAGTAAAAATAAAATATAAAATATAAAAAAAATTAAACTATTAAAATAAATATATTTTTGAAAACTACACTTATGGATCTACAAAAGGGTATTTTTATATTTAAAAAAAAATGTTGTTTATATTAGCAAGAGTTATTGAAACTTCAAGTTTTTCAAATAATTTATTTTTTTTGGTAAATTGGACTCAAAGTGATGCTCCATACATTTTTAGCCAACAATTTTAGTTGAAAAAGTTGTGGAAGCATCTAACTTAGGTAGAATGAATCTTACTAGATCATATGTTTGACCAAAATTGATTTTTAATTAGAAATACTTAAATTCAATTGTGTTGATAAGTTGGCTAAAAGTATGACACAACTTTGTTCTTTTACCCTATAAATATAATTTACTCTACTATTTAAAGCCCGAAACCAGTAATAAAATCATAATTTATATATTTCGATTCAGAGAAATAAATAAATAAAAACATGAAAATGAAAATTTGCATTTTTAATTTATTCATCCAACAATCACAAACTTTGAATGAATACATATATTTTAAAATGCAACCAAACATTATATATATATATATATATATATATATATATATATATATAATCATAAGTTTCAAACAATCACATAAATAAATTGGGTATGCAAATTCAATATAATAAAAATGGTTTTCATTTCCAAAACAATATTTTCTCAACCAAATTGTGTTAACTATAGTTTCCAACAAAAAAATTAAGAATTTAACTATAGTTTCCAACAGAAGATTTATCTATAGTTTTCAACAGAAAATTTAAGAATTTAACAGGACAAAACAAAACCCTCTTTAAACAAAAATATCAATCTAATGTTTGGAAAATCTAATTTCTTTCCAACAAATAATTTCTCAACTCACTTTATTGAATTTTTTTGAAGGGTTTAACTATAGTTTTTCTACAAAAAAATTCAAATGTTTATAACAAACAACTTCCAATCACAGAAAACCTCTTTCAAAGAAAATATAGAGAAATTGATCTTCAAAAACACAAAAAGTAGATTTTGTTTATGGAACAATAAAATAATAATAACTTAAAAGAAGAAAACCTAGAGTCCTTTGTTCGATGTAGGATCCCTTCTGTAGCCTCTTCCTGATTTCCCGCCTACAGCTCCCTTTTAAATCTATCTTTCTTCAAAACAATCCTTTTTACGCAGAAGCACCAAACAAAGCTATTTTTCTTTTCTTTTACAAACCAAAACAACAGAAAAATCTCATGTGTCTAAAAAACGCTCTCAAAAAAATAATAAATAAAAATCAATAAAGCTCTTCCATTTTTTCCTCAAAAATCCTCTTCCCTTATTGGTCCTTTTTCCAGCTTTTAAAAGCACACACTTATCTACAATTTTTAATTAAAAATAATTTATTTTCACAAGATATTATCACACAAGATTTTCTAATTTAATATTAATAAAAGATAATATTTAATTATCATCATCAATATTCATTTAATTTAATTTCTTACACTTTAATTAATTAAATACCTTTTAATTTACCATATATTTAAATTTAATATTTTACTAACTCACAATTAAATCAAGTAACAAGACAACATTAATTAATTATCTTATAAAATAAGATTAATTAAATAAACACTAACCATAAATAAAATAAGTACTCAACAATCAAACTACACAACGACAAGGACAAAACCTCAGTCATGACACAACAACTCACAATAGGAAGATGAACTTGGGACGGGGACACTTCCAAATCAACTCCCTTTTTCAACATTTTAGCCATTGGGTTAGTTTAATGCTCGTCCTATCCTATTGAAGCAGGTGGAATCGAGACTTATTCCTACAAATCCTGCATACCAATAAACATCAAGTAACATGTATATATACATAATCAAAACATCCTATCATGAGAAGGAATTGCAACGTAGTAGGGCAATCGTAAATGAGTGGTGCTAAACTGTCCTCTCACCTAAGCTATACTAACAATTACAATATCAAATATGAAATAACAGTCCTAAATTAATTGATCACATCGTAACTAATTATTAAACCATTGCATTATAATGTATTACTGTAACCAAATTAAACATCATAGAATCACAACATCGACATATATGATATTAATGAAAATCCATTGCATAATAAAATAATCCAAACACCCCATAAAGTATATAAATCATCATAATAATGTCAAATGTAACAATCAACTAAACTACGCATCTGCACATGCCAGGTTGGTGAATTAATCACCATCCAAAATCAGTATCACACTAACATATAAAAGTAACAAATAGTAGCAAATATTATCAACAACATTGGGGTATTACATAGTTCATCCTTGTTGGCACTCAGACTAGTTACACTATGTTTGAGGTAGACCATTAGTAGATACAACATGTATAGTTTTATAGTCTTCTCAATATATGTTGCCTCGGTATCCAATTTAGAAAGTTTGAAATAGAAGTTATGATAACTTATTTATTACAAAGCTTATTCTGATTTAAATCCAACATCTGAATCAGTGCTTCTGAATCATGATCTTCTCAACTAATAAGGTCTCCAATGATTAATTTAAAACTCTATTATCTAATTCAAACTATCATGGCACAAGCCCCATCTTAGCCTTGAATTGTCTTAGATTTGGAAACAACAATGGAAGCAATCTGTGTTCCCTTTATATTGAGTTGCCCTAAAGTTGTATGCCACAAGTCAGGTCCCTTTGTCAACCCAAATAAAAAAACACCATTTAGAACAAGTTGTCATCCTGATTTGACCCAAGGAAACTTTTTAATGCTTTTGGAATAAAAAACTTGAGTGGGTTATCATTAAATTTTTTTTCTAGCATATTTTCACTATAGTAAAAACTAGTTTGGTGGGCTATGGAATCACCCCTGAAAACTAGTCAAACGATCTTCTGAAGCCATGAAGACTCACAAGGGTGCATAAAATTGATCCAAGAATTTAGTGCAACAAACATCTCAAAAAAAAAATTCGCAAGATATAATATATTCAATTCCAAATTGGCCCAGTTAGACTTTTCTACAACTACACTTGTCCAAAAGCAATTAGGGCTCACTAAGTCACCACTTCAAAAAAATACCAAATCACCTCCAATGAACCTACCACTAGAAACACTAGGTCATTTAGGTCCATTAAGTATGTTTACAAGAGGAATTTCCTTCAATCAACATTTTCATAAGATATGAGGGGTCAAAGTTGACCTCCTTGAAACATTCAGGAAATGCAGATGTAAAATTAGAACAAACTGCATTTTCTTTTGACTTGTTAAAAATATCAAATATGATCCTAAGGCTCTTAAGATAGACTAGGGAGAATATGAATTTGAGGGGAATGTAGGGAAAAAATCCATTTGACATGATGATCATCTAGTTGTGAAATATCAATTTGAACAACAGGCAACTTCACAAGCTTGAGAATTTGCAAACAATAAAATAGTCCTAGAACCCTCCAACTTTTTGCTTCAAAAACTTATCACAAGGGGCTAAAATATGACGTACATGTTCACATATTTCAGATGAATACACTCACCATGATATTTTCCATGAAAATCAACTGCCTTATATTTATGACCTTCCAAAGTAGGCCATTGGGGCATATTTTTTAGGTGTACTTTTGAGTGTGCAAATAAACTTTTTCATTATGGAACTCAAAATTTGAAAATTTTGTGTGTTCCATTAGTGTCTCCAATTGGGGATGTATGCCCCTTGTAGGAATGGTGAGATTCTTGATCTCTGGGGAGTAGACCAAGTGCCAAGTACATTGGGTGCATTAGAATTGCTTATTTATGTTGCATTGGAACTCATTTTTCAAATTTCATTTGGTGACCCTAGGCCCCCAAAAAGGAAGTACCAATATTTACATCTATAAAACACTTTATTTTCTACAATATAGAATATGCCAGGTTTGAAAACATTGCAATGAACTACTCGCAAAATAACCTTGTCGCTAGCATTTGCATTGACCATCACCACCACATGTCTAAACTTGCCACTATCACCATTATTTATGTTAATCTGCAATCTACACTCAAAAATTAATTGAAAATATTCATCATTACATGACACATATGTGTTATATTCATCACATGAAACATGTTTATACTAAAAATAAAATTCCTTGCTCTTCACCTTATTTCCGTGTTCCATTAAAATACCTCCCAACTGAACTAGAAATTGGAAGTGTCCATACTCTCCCAAGTAGTTGTAATCATGATACTCAACCTTGTCTACAAAATCTATTTCAAATCTAAAACATTCATAGGTAATTCCCTCTAGGATCTCATCAATGTGTTGATTTATTTCCCTGAAGCCACATCCTAACAATTTGTCAGATGCATCATCATAATTCTTAGTAGACAGTGGATTATATCTACACCAATAAGGATCATCATTTCTATTAACTGATGAAGATGGAGGCTCATCAAATAAGTATTTTTCCAATATATTCATTGTTTTCATAAATCCCCTGCCTCCTCAACATGAAGTTATAAATATTTTATATCATCATTTTATTCAAAATCACTAGTTAACATCTTTGACTCACATTTTGAAAACTCTTCACAAGAAGAAAGTTGTTCCTTATCAAACAAATATGAATTCCAATCATTATCAACATATTTATTATTTACAACAAAATATTATATCTCTTATTCATGAGGATAATCATGACCAATAGAGGAATGATCATACACAATTCTATCATTAATATTACAATAAGGAGACTCATCAACAGTGAAACTATGTTCAGAATCTTCAAATTGATTGGATAGTGTTATGACTTCCATAGGACTATAGGTGCTAGAATATTCAAGAGAACTAAAACTACACATTTCATTTGCTCACTAAGGTATGCATTTTCAACTTTTTCTCTACTCTCTTCTTCATGTGATATCTCATTTTTGAACTCATATGGAGCAACATAATCATTATCACCATAGGTTGAAAACATGATAGTTTCTTGATGATCATCTCTAATATTTTCAAAAAGATAAAATTATTCAAACACTTCGCCAAGCCCAATAGGCTTCAACTCCTTTGGTAGAATACTCAAACTTGGTTCATAAGATTCATAAAATAAATTAATGCATATTGAATTTTCAAGTTTGTGACAATCAAGAATTATAGCCAGAGTATCCATAAATCTTGCATAGAGATCATATGATGATTCTCCTTCATGTTTCCTTATACAAGAGAGGGCTTGAGTAGAAACCATAGGATCACAAATGTGTGCAACTTATTGAAAATTTATTTCAGGCTCTATGTGATCAACATTACAAAATGCTATGCAAGCTTAGACAATAGGGATGTAAGTGATTTTACATTCATTTTTAATTTCTAACTTACACCTTTCATCAACATTTGGTGCCTCAGGGTTGCAAACACTTGTAGACAAAAAACTCCTTTGTATTCCATATTTCTAGTTGTTTTCAATGTTCATGGCTATCCCATAAGCTTGATGCCTGGTTTTAGAATCCTTTTCTCTTAATAAATATCTCATCTCATTATCAAAATATCTCAAATAAACAACTAAACATACTACATCACTTAGTCTCATGCCCTTAGGAATATCCCTCAATGTTTTAGCAAATCTCTAGTTAAATTTTGGGACCAACTCATCCTATTCCTTCTTAATGCTCATAAATTTATTTAGCATAGAACTAGCATTAATTTTTTCATCAAATTTCTCCATGAACACTTCTTTGAGCTCTACCCAAGAATACATAGAGCATTCTAGTAAATAAGAGAACCAATCTCTTAAATCTCCTCACAAAGACTGATCAAACAACCACATGAGTACATCCTCAGGGTCAACTTCATAATCATCCATTAGATTATTGAATTCTTCCAGATGCTTACTAGCTAACTCATGCTTCTCACCATTGAATTTTGGTAAGTGTTCCCTAATTTTACGTGGAATAATATTTAGGTAACTATTAATTCCACTAAAATTGATGGGTTTGTATCTCTTAGTGTTAAACTTATTCGAAAACCTAACAAGGGTTGATCACAAACCATGGTTGCACTATGAAAAAAAAAAGGATGCATATATTGATGCTCTTTGATATTATCCTTTCACAATATTTCACAGTAATGTAACTATTTGCATAGGAGTGAATTTGTGACCCTTATTTAAATTCCCCTTTTAAATTCATTCATGCTAGAAAACAAAATTCGAAGGTGAAAATCCACATCATCCTGATGACTTCATTCCACTTGATGTTTGTTTTGTGCACTGGAAGAAGAATAATTGTCAGGGAATCCTACATGATACATAGACGTCCATGTGGCGTGCTGATGTCCCTGATAGATTCTTGTGTTTGAAGCTTGTAGAGGTGTTGCACTTCCCATTTAGGTTGATTTGTAACACCTCTCTTTGACCAACCGACCCAAATATGGTTGTTTTTCTCATTCTCCCTTCAAATTCACTCTTCCTTCATGCATTACATCTTCAAGAGCTTTAACAATCCCTCTAGAAGCATTCAATACATCTTCTCTTTGCACTCCCTAAGAATTATAACATTCACTTTTTGCACTCCAAAGTAACAACAAAACTCCATCAAATCCAAACACAAAGTATGGAACAACACCATCACAATAGGGGCTTGAGTCCTCTCATTTTCTCCTCCATTAGCTAGTGAGCTCTTGGTGGAGGTGGTAAGCTTTTCCCTCCTCTCCTCTACAATTTGGTTGAGTAGGATAATACTATTTTTTAGTGTTATTGTGTTCTTTACTTTCATTCTTTCTTTATCATACTTTTCTCCATAGTTGTTATCTTAGCTATCTATGGAGGTGGAAACACAAAAATGAGGGTCTGACTGAGCAAGACCCCTATACAACCCCCCAATAATTTTCCACTTTCTTGTGTGTAGGTGGACATGCTTTGTGGATCTAGCTAGTGAAAAAGCTCTTTTGTGAGATCATTTTTTTCACCTTAGCTTTAATTTATTTTGTTTATCATATTCACTTATATATCTCTTATTTCATTATTTTGTTTTTCTCTCCTAAAAATCATTAGCTAGGTCATGAACCTATTTTCCAACGGTTCACATTGTATTTTTAGTCCTCTAGTCATACTAATGCCAACACACCTGAGAGATACCAACGCACTGTGTTTTCATCTAAAAACCATGCTTTTGTCCTTAAGCAGAGAGCTACTTGAGGCACAATGTTCAACCTAAAAATTAGCTTCCCTAGGCCCATTTTGAGTTTCAGGTTTGCGGAGTGATTGAAGGACCTTATAGTCTTCATCATTCTCATCCCTCATCTCCAAAAACTCCTTTAAGAAAAGGTAAGTTAGGGAAGCCTTCCACTATAGGCTCTATGTGACCTGGGGCCTTGAACATGGTTGGTCCCCCTCTCTTACATTTTTGGTGAACTTGACGTGAGCCAATGTCTACTCATCCATTGGTGTTGAGCCTTTTCCCTTAAACCTTGTGATCATCGTTCCCCTAAGTGACATGAAGTTTTATGAGCATCACAACCCAGTACACAACCTCTAGGTATATTGTTAGGAGAAGTGTACGACACCTTCTAATGGAAAGGATGAAGGTCACTACTAGTTTCTCTATAGACCTTTTTGTTGGATCCACCATTTGTCTCACTGCATAGGAGTAGTTGTCAAGGGGCAAGGTAGGATTATCTAATGAGACCAACCATGTCCCCACTCCTCTTGCATCTACCACACCATCATTGGTAGACAAGAATGAGGATATTCACAATCCTTTGGAACATGTCTTTGCCCTCAACAAAGGGTTGGGTGACTTGGAACATCACTTGGAAAGAGACCCGATGTTGGTTAGGGCCACCTAGGTTATTAGAAAACTAAAGTATATGGTGGGAAAACACCAAATAGGCATATAAATCTTGGCTAGTCTCTCTAGTCTGACTGATGCATGTGCTCTTCCAAACAACCCTAACATTATACGAGGAGCCAATTTTGAAGACTATGAGAGACAGTTAGAATTTTCGATGCCTCGTACATCCATATACATGGTTAATGTCATACCCTCAATCAGTATCCCCTCTTCCTCTAAAGGATCTGAAACTATCAAAGTGAACAAGATCCCCTTGGGTTTTAGCTTCACCCCTCCTATCACCTCTAGTGGTGGAGATTTTTGTGGGATGAGCGGTATGGGCTTTGGTAGTGGTGGTGGCTTTGGAAACAAGGGTGGTTCTAGTGGAAGTTATTTAGGTGGAGGTCATGGTGGTGGCTTCAAAAGTAGAGGTGGTTGCAGTGGAGGCCCTACTAGCAATGGTGGCTCTAGTAGTGGTTCTGGTGGTGGTCACACTAGTGGTTCTAGTGGTGGCTCTAATGGTGATTCTAGAGGAGGTTCCTCTGGACCTATATCTTCTAATGACCCTATTCTAAACACTTTTCTTCATAATATGGGAAAGATGTAGAGCCAATTGACGAGTCTCTCCCAAGCCTCTACCAAACTAATCTTCCAAACCTTTTTCCATCATAGCCCATTTTTGGTTGCAATCTTGAACAGTCCCTTCCATCAAGGAATGGAGATCCCTAAATTTGAGAAATATGGTGGCAAAGGTGACCCACAAATGGATTTTCTTCCTTTAATTCCCTATGTACATATTTATTCTACCACTATGCATTGATGTAAATATTATTCCCTTGGTCTCTCAAGGATACAACACTTGAATGGTACTATTCCTTGCCCGATAATTCCATTTTCTTATTTTACCAACTTGTAAACCAATTCTTACAACAATTCCAAACTAATATAGGGCTAAATATGACCTTTTCAAATCTCATCTGATGCAAAGAAGGTATTCATAGGGAAATTGTAAAGGCCTTTGCAAGAGAAGTTTTCCCTAATGAAATACCCTTCTTTCATGCATTTTTATGCAGCCCTATGAGAGTATCAACAGAAAATAGTTCAGTTTGGGGGATCCTCCTCACACTCCCATTTTGAAGGAGATTTTTTGTATCAATCTCTAGGAAAAAAAATTTTGTTGCAAATGTACTAGCTACTATAAATGACAACAACCTCAAATGCAACTAAAATTTGACAAAGTTATTAGAATCTTAGTCTTCCATCTTGCAAAAGCTAGTGAAGGATAAGATCGTAACCTTGCTGAACCCTAAACCTCTTAAGGAACCCTACCCTAGTTGGTATGATGCAAGTACTTATTGTTAGTAACATAGAGTTAACAAACATGATATTGAACGTTGTATGTGCTTGCTTCATGAGATCTAAGATTACATTGAGGACATTACTATTCATCTTGATGGAAGCAAGAAAAATATGAATAAATCGGTGGAAAAATTGAATAGTGAATTGCAGATATAAACAAACCTGTTTCCATCACATTCTACTAACATGATTTTCAATCCCATTGATTTTATCACTCAGCCCAAAGCATATGTTAACATGGTCATAGTTACCAAGTTACTGCATAGCATGCGACCTGTTCACCAGATGTGACATTCACTTCATAGGACTTTCCCTTAAATAACAAGCCCTCTACCCTCTATATTC